>MU006581.1:10728-33187 GCA_010093795.1 Sporormia fimetaria CBS 119925 | reverse complement strand
TAGGTCACGTGATTACGTAGTACAGAATCCCATCTGGCGTTACCCCGCTCGGGTGGTGACCTGTCAAGTCCGCTTCATAGCCAGTGATCGTAACAATATGTTGAGAAGTCGATAATCATCGTCATTATCCTTGTAAGTCAATAACTGATACGGAGTCTGAAATCCCTCATACCTAGCATGTTGCCGAATTTAACTCTATGTCTAGCTCTAGGACATGTGTTGAAACGAACAGAATTTCAGACAGAGCCACTGGAATGTGTAGAGTCCGACGATGCGCGAGGATTCGACGGGGATTTATACTTCACTTTAGATCGATGTCGTGGACGCTTTATTAGATGATAAATTTCCCTTTGAGTCTATGTTTGTTCTGCAAAGAGGAACCATCGGCTGAAGTGCTGATAATTTTCAAACACGATCTCACCTCTGCCTTGGGCATTGAGAATCGTTTTAACGCTTTTTGAGTGACGAACCGACTAGGTTTTTGTGTAGAGATTACAGCCGCGTGAGGACGAGTCTTTTATACCTTCCTCAATTAGACTGCGCTGGTTATGTAGCTTAGTGATGGCATTAATCGTTGCTTATTCGGTTTTCAACGAGAGGAACCATGCTAAGGAGAAATCAAGTCTTTTAGACAAATACACAACCCCATCGGAAGTATCTGATCCATTTTTTAAAGTGACTCGAGTAGAAAGTGTGTGAAGAGTACGAGGCAAAGACTTGAGGGTTCCCGAATTTATACCTTTGGGTCTTCTAAGGAAAGGGTAAGACGATGTGATAGTTGTCTGTAGTGATGTGTATTACTATTGTATATGCTATGCCGAAAGCCAGCCACGCGAAGTGGAGTTTCTGTTGCCCTAATGGTGGTGATTACTGTAAAACCGAGTTTTCGCCCCAAGGCAGCGTTCTTTAACTCTGTGGGACGTCTTTTGCTCAATAATAGCTTCAAGATTCGCATCCGCACGCGCTTCAACTGTTTCTGTTAGGACAGTACAAGACATGGCAAGCTCTTCCGTGATTTTGAGAAGCCGCAGAGGCCTGTGTGGAGAGTAAAGAAGCACGAGTGAGCAGGCGTTTATCTACCCGCTTGACTTGCGAGGCCTGCTCTGGTCTGCGCGATCTTTGGTAATGATAGTGACGATCAGACCTTCAGAAAGGCCAACTTATATCTTTTGCCCCAGGTCTTTTGAGAGTCGCTGCACATAGGGCCTGCGTTAGGTCGTTTTTGATCCAAAATTGTACCTTTGTTGTAAAGAGCACATTGCGTTACACGGGCCTTAAATAGTTGGTGCCAAGTAGGTCACCAGAGAGTGCATAGGTTTGGATGCACTCTCAATGATTTGATGATCGTGATCGCCATCTTTGTTATTGTCCAAGCCTTACAAAGGGTCGCTCTTCTTTGATTGCTGCTATGGTCAGTCTACCAGCGCGGTAAGCGCGGCATCGAGCTTTGGTGTGGAGAAATCGAGTGTCATCCTTTCGCATCGGACCTGAGCCCTGAATTTACCAACGGTAAAGATCAGAGTTGATGAGAGCCGGAAGTTGAATATCGTGGTCGTGTTGCCTTCTGATTTTGGTTCGCATGGTGAGCGGCAAGGCAAGTACCTTGCGCCTTCTGGTAGTTCCTTCCTTTTTCTACAAATCAGAAGCCGCTGCCTTCCGGAACAATCACCCGTCAGAGAACCATAACCCCCGGCCACAGGCAATCTCTCTACCGTTTCTTTGAGCCGCATACGGGAATAACACACTTTTGACATCCAGGGTGCACACCTAGTATTCTCGATTGACTTTGGTTGCAGCCCGCTTCGAGTGTTTAGATGTACAAGGCTACCCTACGCAAAGAGATCGTTTACAGTAGTACCATACTGTCCTCAAAAGCGCTTGTTATATCCGGCCTCTCGGTAACTTACCCAAAAAAAAGGGAACCAAATCCATAAGGATTGAATCTCTTCCAATTAGCCTGAAAGCGGACCGCGTACCCGGTACACGGCCTAGCTGTCCGCCTACCTGCCTACCACAGCTATCCGATGACGCCTCAACAAAGACAATAGTGGGACATCGTAGGATATGCAGAACTCCCTAGATCTAGCGCTTACTTTGACTTGCCTGGTGGTTGAGTATATATATAACGTACACCTTGGACGAGCTCTTCCCTCAAGGTAAGGATGATCGGCCGCACATTATCGATACTGCAAACACTGTTGTTTCTTTCTTACGAAGCTGCCGCAGCACCTCATGTGAACGATATTGGCCCGGCGACGATACTTACGGATAACGATCTCGCTGGTATGTACTCTGAACGACGCTATGCGTCCTTCGTTAGACGCACATCAACTTATCCTTGCCAGGAAACCCGACGAAGCGCACGGGTGGTGCACTTCTCCTCGAACCCTCTACTTACGCACTCGCAAGCAAGCGGTGCGCGGAGCTGAACGAGCAGCTTTGGGCCCCCAAAATCTCGAACTTTAACACCGGCCTCAACAGTTCCCTATCCTACCAAGCCTATCTGGATCATGGCAATGATCTATATTGGATAAGCTCACCTTCATTCGGAAATCAATGCAACGCCATCACAAACAAAGGACACCTTCGGACGGTTTCTTGCGACAATGTCATTCCCGCTCTGTGCACACAATCCGCCCCCATCACGCAAGCTGGTCAAGCAGACACGTCGACAAAGTATCAGATTACCGTTGAATCTGGAAAGCAGAACCTCACTGGATACCGGGACTTCCACACGTTCCGGTTCAGTGGCATTCGTTTTGCGCCGCAACCAAAGCGGTTCGAGTATTCCTCTCTGTACGAGGGATCTGGCGACGTGGATGCGACAAAGCACGGCCCAGGATGTCTTCAACCCATCGAGGAACGTTGGCCAGTTGTAAGCGAAGATTGCCTCTTTCTGAACATATGGACACCCTATCTTCCAGGGAAAACCCCTTCGAGAAGGCACAAGAAGAAGTCAAAAGCCGTCCTCGTCTGGATCTACGGCGGCGGCTTCACAGCTGGCACCGGGACAGACCCAGAGAAAGAAGGCGGAAGCTTAGCGTCACGAGGAGATATCGTTGTCGTAACGTTCAACTACCGAGTGGGCAATCTCGGCTTCCTTCCGTTCAATGATGGAGTCCACAATGGTAATTACGGAATCTCGGATATGGCTACTGCGCTTCGATGGGTGAAGAAGCATATCGCCGATTTTGGAGGCGATCCGGACCGAGTTACCATCTGGGGAGAATCTGCAGGTGCCAGCGGTGTGAGAGCCCTGCTATCTGCTCCTTCCATGAAGAACTACATCTCAGGAGCGATAATGCAGAGTCTTGCCGGCGAGTTCGGGAACGCGGGCCTTGCATCCTACTATCAAGATCCAGACGAGGCGCACGAGAAGACCACTAAAGCCATCCTGAAAGAAAGCAACTGCGAGGGGGTCACGGATGAGCTCGCTTGTATGAGAGCGTATGATCCTTTGGAATGGAGCAAGGCCGGGAGAACGGCACAAGCTCAGTAAGTTTACCGTACTTAGACTGTCAGCATGATTCTGATACTTGTGACACAGATGGCCAACACGCGACGGCGATCTCCTACCTTACCGCGGTCTACCGCTCTCCGGCCCTCTAGCATACCATCACAACATCCCCATCCTCATCGGCACCAACCGTGATGAATTCACATACCAAGTTCCCTTCGGCTCAACCAACTTCACCGAGATGCTCGGCCTGCTTTCTCAGTCCCTTGCGGTCAATGTTTCCCACCTATCCGACTCCTCCTTCGCCCCCGACAAATCCCCAGAATGGCCCTCGCTCTCCGAGACCGAGAAAGCAAAGGCGGTGCAGAATGCCACAGGTCACGTCCTCAGTGCCGGTGTGTTTACGTGTCCGACGCTCGCTTTCACATATTCTGCGACAAAACATAAGATCTTCAACCCGGTTTATCAGTTCGAGTTCAATCGTACTTATCAACCTGCTCGTTTTACGGGCGATGCGCGGCAGATGTGTGGCAGAGATTTGGATGACCCGGATCATACTGAGTATTACAAATGTCATGCCGGTGAGCTTCCATATACGTTCGGGAATATCCTGCAGCAGGGTTGGAAGGATCGAGATGGGTTGGATACCGCGTTCGCAAGACTGGTTGTGGATTATTGGACTGCGTTTGTCAGGACGGGCAGAGTGGAGCCGGAGAAGGGGTATTTGGAGGCGAGAGGTTGGTTGGAGAGTAAGAGAAAGATGGAGGATGCGGGGGTCTGGAAGACGAGCGAGAAGGGGGTCATGAATATGCATTGGGGGGAGTTGGGGATGATGAGGATGCGGGATGAGGAGAAGGGGTGTGAGGAGTTGGGGCTGGGGAGGGATTGGTATGAGAGTCTTGAGTTTGGTGGGAAGTGAAGAAGACTATCTGCATGGATCATTGGCAATGCAATCAGTAGTTAGCGACTGTGGTACTACAGCACATACTCTGTCGACGCTACAGCTTCACACGAGATAATTTCTGATTGTGCGACATGATCCACTCATGTGATGATCAGAAGCAGCGTGAAGACTCCGTGAACACCATAAGAGCGATATCGCTTCCTTAAGGATATATAAACGTCTTCCATTTGCCAAATGCCCCCCACAAACCAGAACCACACCAACCATTCGTACCGCTGCGTCTTCTTACCGCCCACTCAACAAAAACCCAACTCCCCCCCTCCCAAGCAAGTCTTTTCCCATCACGCATTCCATCTCATCCCCAACCCAACCTCAACTCACCTCCCAAACCCCCACAAAACCACAAAATGCGCTGGGTCGGCCCACCCCGGAGTCCAGGCCAGCCCTACTACTGGAAATGCTGCGTCTGCAACTCCTGGAACTACGTTCCGCAATTTGACATCGTTCCCTTTCCGCGTCGCCAAACGTGTCCCAGATGTACGGCGCACAACACCTGTCCGAACTGCGTGTCCTGCTTGAAGCCGACTTATGGGATATCTAGATCGGTTCCAGGTTATATGCAGGGGTAAAATCGGGGTGCTGACAACGAAGGTGCGAGAGAGGAAGACAAGGATTGTGGCTGTACACCAGTGTATAAAATCTGTACTTCACGGTCATTTTACAGCATACGCGAGTGTAATATGCGCCTATAGCAGGCTTTAGTCATGATGTATAGAGGAGCCACTGTGAAGCTCCGCCCGTCGTGACATACACCCGTTCTCCCCCACATATAAAAACCTCCAAACCATACCATTCCTACACAACCCCTCAAGCTCTCAAAAAGGTCCGCGGCTCAACTCCAAAGCTGCCCATCCAGTTAAACAATCCCCACCCTGATCCGCCACCGCCCTTCACTGACAAACTCAACCATGCCCGCTCCCCCCAAACACCGCCAAAACCCGTATTACTGGCAATGCTGCTACTGTCTAGGAACCACCATATTCATGGGTAACAGGGTCTTGTGTAGTCTCTGTAGGAAGCATAGGTTCTGTGGGGTGTGCCGGGTACTTAGGACGTGGTGCTAGGGCGAGTGCTACGTGTGAAGCGTAGTGACAGGTATCGTGATCGCAGGATCAACGTCTTGGTTCCTGAGGTCGGGTACCAAGAGGTATATGTAGGCCACAAGACGACAGACTGCACTGAGAACCCCCACTCTTGATCTTTCTTCAAAAGCAATACACATAACCACCCCACACTCCAACAAAGCCAGTTCAAGCAAACTAGAACACATGCAAAGCACAATGGGTATAACCTCACCTCACACCTCCTCCAAGAAACCTACCAAGCATCCCCCCACCCCTCCTCCTCATCCTCCGCCTTCTTCTCCACCTTCAGCGTCTCCTTCTTAGGCGCCACAACCACCTTCCTACTTGCCGTCGTCGAACCAGTGGTGTTCGAGCGGCCACCTATCGGTGGTCTTGACGAGGGCTTAGCTTTAGTGCTTTGTTTCGCGAGACCTTTCGGCAGCTGATTCTTCGCAGGTTTCTTCTGGGCGGCGAGCCAGCCCGCGAAGTCCGGTTCGCCCTGGTCGTCGAATGCGGACGTTGTGGTTGTAGTAGTTGGTGTAGCGGATGCCCACGGATCGTTGTCGTCGTCTTGAGCTGGTTTGTTGTCTTCGTCGAAGCCACCCCAGTCGTTTGAGAAGTCTTCTGCGTCGTCGTTGAACGCGGATGCGGGGTCAGGTGAAGAGACAGAGAAGGAGGGGCTGGCGACTGTGGATTTGCTGAGCGTCAGTCCACGTTTGGGTTGCAGAGTGGTGGGTTTCGTAGAGTCGGTTGTCGAAGTGGGTGGGAGCGAGGATGATCGTTGAGTGGTTTCGCTGGTGCCATTGGCACGAATGTCGCCACTGGCGGTGCTGAGCTTGTTTGTGAAGGACGAGATAGCCCAACCCGCCCATGAGGTATCATTCGCAGGTGTTCCTATACGGGGGGTGGTGGATCCTGCAGTGACCGAGGGAGGAGGCAAGGCGGTGTCCGGCATGGACTGTACGTGTTTGCGGACGCGTGCGAGATAGACGTCGAGTGTTTTATGTGCTTGATCGCGGACGAGCCTTGGATTGTCAGATGATGGGAGGTGTGACGAGAGGCCAACTTACTTTTCCCTGTCCACGAGCGATGGGCATATGACTGGCATCAGTTTCGTGGCACAGTCTTCCTCGGAGTACAGGTCAACCGTTGCAGCCAGGGCTAGAAGAGCAGCATTGCGAGCGTGGACGAAAGGGTCTCGCAATGACCTCGAAAAAGCGGCGGAAAGGATTTTGGCACGATTCTACGATGGTGAACAAATTGACGGTGCCAGAGGGGTGTGACCTTACGTTCGAACCCAAGTTACGAGCAATCTTGCCCAGGCATATAGTGGTGTTCGTACGAATACCCGGTTGCTCATCGTTCGCCGTTTTAGCCAAGTACCGTAGTAGTTCGCCGTTGACGATCCTATCTGAAAGCTTTGGTACTACAGTGAGCACGGCTTTAACGGTTTGTTCGCGGACCACAGGGGCGACATCAGTGAAGCCGGTGACCTTATATGTGTGAGAAGAGACACGGAGAAGACGCTGCTAAGCTTACCATCTGCGGGAAGATCTTATCATTGACGGTTTTCTGGGGGAGATGATCGATCATGAGTGGGAGGTTGTCCAGCAGGCACACCCGGATGGCTCGGTCAGGATTGGCAAATAACCGAACAACGACAGGCGTAATCTGAGCTTCGTATTCGTCGTCCGACAGTTTGGTACCTATCTTCATGACAGTGCCGAACACTTTGGCGCCGCCGCCACCAAACTCGACCGACTTCAGCAGTTCGGGGAGTACCTTCATCTTGAAGAATTCGGCAGGGAAGTCGTCTGCCACATCATCAAGTTTTCTAGGGACGAATTAGCATTCGCGTTGCGGGCGAAGGGCTCCACGAACCCGAGCAACTCATCCCTCTCTGCATCAGCTTTCAGGCCAAGGGATTCGATATCTTCTGTGAGCTGAATCAGAGGCGTCTGGAAGAAGCCTCCCACCCTCCGTCCCTGGTCGAGAAATTGTGCGACATTCATGCGAGCTTTCGGATTCGGGTTCAACAGCCGCTTGTAGCTCTGGTGCATGCTCGGGGGAATGCTTTTGAGTTGGCCAAGCTGGTCGCTGCCATGGTAGCTGCCATTGAAGCATTCGAAGATAAGGGTGCCAAAGTTATAGGAGTCGACGGCATGTGTAGGATTCTGCTTCAGAACTTCCCAGCCCCCATTTGCTATTTCCGGTGGCATATATCGCCCTGCATCAGGGATCAAACTGCCATAGGTCTGAGGGCTGTTAGACTCAGCATTGGGTCCAGATGAGGCACTTACGGGGAGAACAGCATCATCTTCTTTCATAGAGCTCAAGGCTTCGAACCCGGCGAGCTTCCATTCCCCGCTCTCGCCGAAGAATATCGAAGACGGGCGAATGCAGGCGTGGACGGAGACGGCATCAGTGTTGATGAACTTCAGGGATTTCTGTCACGGTCAGAAGCATGCCTGAATCCTTGAGCGCGTCCTTACGGCAACATTATGCAGGCCCCACTTGATAGTTTCCTCCGTTAAGCTCTTCCTTTTGATATGCCAACTTAGGGGACTTATTCTTTCGGTCGCAATGTATATATATGAGTCTGTCTGTCCCGTCTCAGCGACCTAGCCTCATTCACAACACACCTCCATTCACCTCTACTGTGTCCAGGACCTTGACGACGCCTGGGTGACGAAGTGTTCGCAGCTTGCGTACGGCGTTGCGGGCGAGGGGCAGTCGTGCTC
Organism: Sporormia fimetaria CBS 119925; assembly: GCA_010093795.1. NCBI lineage: Eukaryota > Fungi > Ascomycota > Dothideomycetes > Pleosporales > Sporormiaceae > Sporormia > Sporormia fimetaria. The sequence goes on along the minus strand of MU006581.1, from coordinate 24,961 downwards.
TGTTCGCATTCACGTCGAAGGAGAATATGCTACATTTCGAACCATCTTCCTGCGGAACAAGGTCAGGTCAAGCAGTCATGAAAAGGACTGATGCTCACCCTCTTCGTCCCGTTGTAAAGTGTCCAGATGGTGTCATCGGTGTCTACGCGATCGCCGAACGTGTACCCGAACGCAGGGCCTTTAGAGATGGCAGAAGCAACTGCGGACTTGAGAAAGTCCATAGCAAAGCTGCGCAGCCAAGTGTGCAACGTGCAAGGCTGCGCGTGTGGTGGGATTGTAGTTCACGAAATGCGCCGCCAAGTCCGATATAAGCTCCCCACTATGCAGGGGTGGGTCGAATCGCGGGGTTAGCGTAGTCCGCGACTTCCTCAGAGTGAATATCACAAATGGACGAGATTTTCAATGTGTTGCCTTTCTTATTGAGTTTTGATGCTTAGGTATAATCATTGCTCAAACACAGAATCTATTCCGTGAGACAGCTTCAAGCCCCTTCGAGATCGCTCCTAACAGCAGATCGGCGCCCGATACTCTAATTTCACTGGGAATTGTAGATCTGTTTCAGTTGTGCGGAATAGTATCTCCCAATCCAACAACCGAGTGATCCACAATCTCCTTCGCTTTGTGGCATCAAGTTTGATGGTGCAGGTTTATGAGCTATCATGAACCCCGGAGCATCGGCCACGACTTCCGAGCTTGGCAGTCCCGGGCCGTCAATGCTTCCGCCTAGCATGCATCGATGGACATCCGCGGTTCTCGTTATCTACTTTTCCACTTTCTGACCTTTTTGCTGTCGCAGACCGCTCCTTTGTGAACGATTTATATCCTACTTTCCGTCCTCCTCTTCCGCCCTATACTCCGGCACCTTCACTCGCTCAAAAGAACAACGTACTGGGCCCGACAAGTGAGTGATCTCCTGCCTGAAGCTCCATTGCTTGCTAACATGTCCCTAACCAGTTTACTATAAATCATGGCCGACATCGAGCGTGAACAACAACAGGAGCCGGAGCGCGAGCACGAGCACGAGCAGGCATATGAGCAATCGCGTGACAACGAGGGTCCCCGTGAAGATGACCAGAGCGCCGACCGGAGCGCCGACCAGACTCGAGCGGAGGGACCGGCCGACGAGGTACGCTGCCCCGATACGTTCCATACGCCCCATGCGTCACATGCAGGGGGCCTGCCGGAGACCTGAGTGCAAGCTGACTCCCATCTAGGACGAGATCGCGGCCATGAAGAAGCGCGTGCAAGAAATGGAAGAAGAAGCCAACAAGCTACGACAAATGCAATCGTCGTACGAAGCCGAGCGCAACGACCTACGTGAAAATAGGGAAGATGTAGACGCGCGCAGCATCTTCGTCGGTAACGTCGACTACGGGGCGTCGCCAGAGGAAATCCAAGCACACTTCCAGAGCGTCGGGAGCATCAATCGCGTCACAATTCTATTGGATAAGTTCACCGGGCAGCCAAAAGGGTCAGTTTTCCCGTTCCAAGAGAAGGGTTGGTCTCGAGGACAAGATGATGCCGCACGGAGCTGCTCTGTGTGTGTCAAGTGAAACGCTCGGCGATTCCGATTCAATCGGGAGCTACATCATTTGTCCTTGGGGAAAATCCTCGCTACCTGGCAAGAGCTTGGCTGAAAGATAATGCAGGTATGCGTATGTTGAGTTTACTGAGCCCAGCCTCGTTTCCCAGGCGCTTGTGCTGAACGAGAGCCAATTCCGCGGAAGGAGCCTAAAGGTATGTTCTCCGTGCTATTCGCTATGCAAAGCTAAGTTGTTAGGTCGTACCCAAACGGACCAACCTCCCAGGCATGTCCCGGGGAGGCCGAGGAGGCCGTGGTGGTCGCGGTGGTTACGGCGGCCGTGGCTCTCCCTATGGCCGTGGAGGGAGCAGCTACGCTCCTCGCGGCGGGGGTTACAGGGGTGGCTACCGCCCGCGCGGCTCCGGATATCGTCCCTACTAGGCTTCGGCCCTTGCTTTTTGGTTGCGGTTTTGGTTCCAGATTATCCTTAAGTGATCAGGTAAAAAGCAGGATTTGAGGGACTGTGCTTCATCATGTAATTGTATCCAGGGTCTGGGTGTGCTTGCAGGATTCACTGCTATAAAGGTTCGGTATAATGGACGGGATTGGATTCACAGTGCTCGGTTCTCGATGCTCAATTGACTGTGATTCTATTCCAGCCTGGTAGTTCATTATCTGACTCCCAAGCCGTCATCCCATATAACACACACCCGGAGGAGAAAGGTCTTCCAAGTCCCGCTTTTCCCGGACCACAAAGCCTATCGTCCCATGTACTAATCGCCGACGCCCTGAACACCTGACCCTTGCGCCATGCCTCGCGCAATAAGTAACAAAAGAATCTCCAAGCCAACGCATCAAGTTCCATGGCTGATAGCCATGCGCGTATGGACCTCCCATAACCAAGTAACGCTCCGACCATCTACGGTGCTGGGTTCTCTTTCACCACTTGCCGGATCTTCTTCTGATACGCTGTTTTGTCCCTCTTGTACAAGTTGAACGCATCGGCCTGCGCGGGTGACTCGGGATTCGGCTCGTCAAGCAGTGACTGGATGCCCAACAGAATCTCCTTGATCGTGATCGCCGGCCTCCAGCCTTCCTCCTCGTTCAGGATCGACAAGCAGACGGTACCGGACGGGTAGACATTGGGGTGAAAGAGAGGCGGTACGAATCGGCCTGTGTAGCGAGTCAGTTCTGTTCTCTGCAAGCCCGCCATGGTTCGGCTATGGCTACGTACACTTAGGCGGCTTTGTGGGGTACTCTGCGCAAAGATGTCAGTTATGTAGAACACAAGGATCAAAAAGGTTTCATACCTTCGGGAAACGTGACCTCCAGCTTGAACAGCCCGCCCTCCCATAATGTCTTAGCCTTGCCGGGTACGCCGCACTCCCACTTCTTAAGGTCAAGCATGCCGGCTGAGTTGCGCATCGGTTTCGCGAAGAAGCCGAAGGGATGATCGCGTCGCCATTGTTTTCTGTGCGCGTGTTAGCATATTCCAGCGCATGCCAGGACACCGTAGCATACCGCTCTTCAGTGAGCCTGTTCAGGCACAGAGACATGATTGACGTGTCGCAAGCGTGTCGAGCCCAATCTACCAGAAAGTCGGATTTGGGGAACAGATCAGAGGAAGAGCGAAAGACGGCGCAGACTTCGCGTGGCGAAGGCGCAGCTTTATAGGGTTTCCAAGTGAGTGAGAGAAGAGTGAAAGCTGGGGAAGGCGGTGATGGAAGCGACATGCGCGAAGTTGAAGCCCAGCACGTGACGCAACTTTTCGGCGCCCGGGCGGACCTCAAGCTGACCACTGTTCCGGGGAGCTGGACAAGGATCCCCGCGCTAGGCAAGATCCCCACTAGTAGCCGAGGCTTTGGACCTTCACTGCAGGGTTGGGGCTGGAGAGAGCGTGATTGATACACTTCCACTCTCACGCCGCTTTTTGCACTCGCAGGATCTTCATATCTGCCTGAACAGGTGTCAAGACTTCGTACTTTTCCTTGACGCTGAACTCATACGAACAACATGGCGGACGTACCGGCCCAGAACGAGGCTCCCCCTCAGGAGGAGAAACCAACTGCCAAACCAGCGGAGGTTGCTTCGGACCCTGAAGAAGACGATCTATCAGACCTAGACGGTAAGAGGTACCCTCATCCCCTCCTATACCCCACTCACAACAAATATAGACGTCCTGGACGAATTCGCCAACACCAAACTCGACCCCAAACCCTCCACCTCCACCACCACAACCGCCCCAACACAACCCGTCTCCGGCCCCGGCAGACCCGACCCCGCCGACCTCCTCGAAGAAGGCGAAGATGAAGAATTCGCCAAGCAGCTGCAAGCCGAGATGGAGAAGCTGCTCGGCCAGAAAGACTTCCAGAAGCAATTCGACGATATCATGAAGGAGATGGGAGACTTGGCCCCTGACACGCTTGCGGCTGCGGAAAAGGGCGAGGGCGCCCCGAAACCCAGTTCATCGGCCTCGGCCGAGAAAGCGGAGAAGTCGTTCCAGGAGACGATACGGCGGACTATGGAGCGCATGCAGGAGTCGGGGGATCAGGCGGGCGCGGCGGCGGCGGATGCGGGGGGTGATGATATCCTGGCTCAGATGCTGAAGGAGATGGAGAGTGGTGGGTTTGGTGGCGAGGGTAGTGATGAGGACTTTTCGAAGATCTTGATGGGGATGATGGAGCAGTTGACGAATAAGGATATTCTGTACGAGCCGATGAAGGAGCTGAACGACAAGTTCCCGCAGTGGATGAAGGAGAACAAAGTCAAGACTCCCGCGGACGATCTGAAGAGATATGAGGAGCAATTCACCTTGGTCCAAGAGATCACGGCACGGTTCGAGAAAGATGGGTATTCGGATGACAATGCTAAGGATCGCGAGTACATCGTCGAGCGGATGCAAAAGGTAAGCTCTACGCTCTTTGATACCACTCAAGCGCTGACACGAGAAAAGATGCAAGCAGCAGGCTCCCCGCCACCCGACCTCGTCGGCAATATGAATGCCGCCCAGGAAGCTCTCAGCGAAATGGATCAGGGTTGCGCCACGCAATAAGTCAAGGCCAAGCTCAATCTCCAACCAATACCCATCTGTCATCTGGTCTGTTGCGATATATACCGTGTGGTGGTTATCCTTCCAACTCCGTATCGTACAGCTCCCAATTCCTTGTAAATGAAGCGAGTCGAAAAGCACGGAAACGATGCTCAACCATCCGAGGTATCCATAGCATCACCATCGTGGAATTGCGAATTCGCAGGACCTGGTAACCGGTGTGCGTTCTCGGAAATGGCGCACTCCATGAAGATCTGGTCATAGTCATCGTCGTCACTTCCGTAATGCTGCGACGCGTTGTCGGGGACGTGTTGTTCTTCTTTCATATCCGCAATGAGAGCCTGGAATTCGCGTTCTTCTTGAGCAAGGATGTACTCGGCTTCTGCGATTTCCTGCTCAGATCGAGGGTCTGAAGCTGTGGCTATTGCAGGCGTATTCGCAACCAGATCTGTGGCTTCCTCCTCGACGTAGTCTTCCCTCAACTCTGGCGCTTGACGCGCTTTCTCTGCCTCCCATCGCTTCTGCTCAGTTACCCAGTCCAGGCGCTGGATCTGGCTGGTGTCAGTGTTGTATTACAATCCAAAAACATGCCGACATACCTGTTCGCCACGCGCACTCCACCTGCCGTCCTCACGATCTTTCTGCACTCTTCGAAAGAACAAGTCGCGTCGTCTTTGCGTCGTCGTTTCGCGATTTTGTATCACGGGGTTCGCTTTGTATGTGCGTTGTGGAGTAGGTGTACTTGGCTTGCTCGCTGGCGACGAATTCGTCATACTGAAGAAAGGGACATTCGCAGGGCGTTCGGACAGCGGCGATCTTCTTGCTGGTGTATACATCGGTTGATAGTACACGGGAGTTTCGGTGAGCATCATGTTGCAAAAGCGATCTCAAAGCGCGATAGAGATGGTTGTGAAGCGAAATGGCGTCTGCGTGGTGTAGATGTTCAAATGTTGGCGATGGGCAGGTGCGACGCGTTCAAATCGCGACCCGCGCTGATGCGGAGCTAGGTCCACCCCCGCATTTTGACCATTCCGCTTTCGTCATATCTCACATCCTCCACTCCAGCATCGTTCAACTGCAGACTGAGTCGACGCTTTGCCACTACGAGTACGGAGGAGCATTCACAGCACCATGCCCAATCACCGAAACGCAACACTTTGTAGAGCGCCATGGCGTTACGCATGCATCGAATCTGGATCTGGCTTCCGAAGCCTGGGTCGATAGATTGAATCTCAATCAAAAGCCATGCAGCGCATATAGAATGGGTTCTCGAAGTCTTCGCCAAGGGGTACATTGATAGTAAACGTATGTATATATTCTCTTGTCACCATGGCCGATTTCCCATTCCTATCCTGTCTCAAAAATGCCTTCCCTTCCAGTCTTGCTTCTCGGTCTGCTCCCGGCGAGCGTGTGTGCTCATAGTTTCATTTGGGTCAGTGCAAGATCTCTCCAGCTTCACACACATACTCATCGGGTTCTCAGAGTGTATACGTGAATGGCGAGGACCAAGGTTCCTTCAAGGGCATTCGTGTCCCAGCCTACAATGGTGGCTTCGGAAAAGGCGGTTACAATAACTCGCCTGTCAAGAACTTGACGCATATTGACATGCGATGCAATGTTATGGGAGATATCCCAGCACCGGACACTATCAAAGTCTCACCAGGTGACAATTTGACCTTCGAATGGTAGGTAGTGGACTGCAGACAATGACTGTGTCAGAGTGTTGACAGCTTATAGGCATCACAACAAGAGAAATAATTCTGATGATGTGATTGACAAGTCACACCGCGGTATGTTGATCTATCGTCATTAGTGAGGCTTACTGACCACGCACCAGGTCCATCACTGGTGTACATCTCTCCGGATCCGCCTACGGACGACTCTTTCGTGAAGGTTAGCCATCCTACATTTCAGAAGTGTATACGCTAATATCACCCAGCTTTGGCATGAAGGCCTCTATGAAACATCCGAATTTCCTCTCCCAGGAAAATGGTCGACAACCGACAACATTGCCAAGAATACCGGCAACATGAATGTGCGGATCCCAGCAGGGTTGAAAGCTGGATAGTACGTCCAGAGCCAGATTCCCTTGCTGACTGTGCTAATCTGCTATGTAGCTATCTCATCCGCGCTGAGATGATTGCTCTCCACGAGGGTGAAGTCTCTCTTCTCGACAACCCCATCCGCGGCGCCCAATTCTACCCGAACTGCGTTCAAATCGAAGTCGTTGGCGACGGTGATGTCGAGCTTCCCAAGGGCGTCGGCTTCCCCGGCGCTTATCAGTTCGGCGAACCGGGCATTGTTCACAATGTACGGCCCAACCCATCGCATATCATCTCGCAACATTGCTGAACCTACTCAGGTCTACTGCTCCACCCAATCATGGGCAAGCACTGCCACTGAATGCCCAAGGACATATCCCATCCCCGGCCCTACAGTCTGGTCTGGTGCATGGCCTGAAACGACTTCCGTGTCTAGGGGCCCGAGAGTGGGACATCTCGGTCATGCACCGTGGTCTACTTGGATTGTTTCGTCGGTTGTGACGTCCGTGGCATATACGGACCAGGAAGATATGACTACTCTGGGTACTTCGACATACGAAGCTACATGGTCGAGTACGTATCAGACTCCTGCGCCGGGGACAAAGAGGTGGTAGGTGGTTGATTGTTGGCAGTCTGTGAAGATGAACTGAGGCGACTTTCTTTCTTCCAGACGAGTGGTATGACGTACGAAAGGATTCTTCATCAATCAAAAGATAGTACCTGGGGTGCCTTCTCAGGTTTGTCGGTTTGACCACAGAATCTTCATCCTGCTTACTGCATCATGTGCATCGAGTGGATCTCTGGACTAGGAATGTCCAACGCAGAAACTTTCCGACCTACAAGCACCCTACATCAGCCCGTCCATTAGGGTAACCCACTCAATCCCCACTCCCAAACACCACGATCAAGCTCCAGGCAAAGCCCCATAAACGATCCCCTCCATCGGCTCCGTAACCCTCCTGTCCAGCCCCACTGACCACCTCCGAATCCATTCCTCCTAAGTTAGAGACCCCAAGCGCAGTATCCCGTCTTCACCCCACCTCCACCCCGCCGCTTCCATGTCTCCCCACACATCCCCCGACCTCTGCGTAGCCCACTGCGTAAGGGATGAACTTCCACTGTCCTGCATTCTCGAAAGCGAGAAGGCTGGGTGGAACACCGCACACGGCCTGTATCCCTCCCTTGCCCCTGAGCCTGGGGTAGATGATGCAACCTCACGATCTTGCATCGCCGAAGTAGAGACGACGGGATCAACCACGAAACGGACTCTCCTCGACCTGTCCTCTGACGTTTGTGTCCTATATCTCTCGCTTCGCCCTGGCCCGGGCGTGTGAGGCACAACTTGACGCTCCTGCATCCCTGTGTGCCCCTGCGGCTCCTGCGTCCGCGTGATGGGGTCAATATCCGCACGACACATCGGACATCTCGTGCTATTAGTATTACTACTCATCATCCACTCTGTCAAACATTCTTCGTGAAAAGCGTGCGTGCAACGGAGTGTATGCATTGAGTTCGCCGACGATGAGCCTTCGAGACAGATGGCGCATTGGTGTTCAGGAGATGAGGGTGCTGTTGTCGTTGATTGCGCCTCCGATGTCGCGACAATGGGATCGATTTCCCAACGACATGTAGGACAGGTATTACTGCTCAACATCCATTCACTCAGGCAGTCTTCGTGGAAAGCGTGAGTGCAGCCGAGTGTTTGCGTGGGGTTTTCTGGTGAGAGGGATTCGAGGCAGATGGTGCATTGGTGTTCAGGTGAGGGTGGTGATGGCGTGGGTCGAGGGGGTGGTGTAAGTACTATCTGTGGTGCTGTCGAAGGGGGAGAGTTTGGTGACGCTGTAGATGGAAAAAGAGAAGCAGGGAAGGGGACGGTAGTAGTCCACGGTGATTTTGGGGGTGCTCCGGGGGGAATCGTGAAGTGGACTTGAAAAGTTAGGGAGGCTGGAGTATAGAAAGACATGGTGCTACGAGTAAGTAGATATGGCTCGTTCAATGTCAGTGTAGAACCTGACAGGGGTTTCTGGGGATCCAGGGTTTACGGGACTGTCATTGTTTTTATAGCACTTCTGAGATAGGGGTGTGGTCGGAGTGAATACACTGTCTTACCCGACTCAATACTCGTGGATATAAGACATTCCTTCGTCTAAGGTTGAAAATCCTATCTCTAGAAAGGTGAGACCTACGGTGTGTGCAGTCCTAGCCAGTCATTGTGCGAAGTTTCGTAAAGTCCTACTCTTGACGCTGCGCAATACGCTCTCGATACCCAGTTTGTGCATGTCGCGAAGATGGCTTGGTGGTTTGAAGGGCCACCTGTTCCGTTTGGTCCATCGTCATATATGTGCAAGGTCGACAAGACTATGCATTGTAACCCATGTGCTTAGCAGCAGATGAGATTCAGTTGATGTATTCCATGGCGAAACAAGTCGTTCAAGGGTGTAAGTTGACGTGCCAGCGAGAACGCTCAGTCAAACACCCGATCTATCCACAGCAAAACACTCCTCTCGCCGCCTATTCCACCGTCTCCCCGAGTCCAAACATCTTTATCGAATTACTCCACGCCCTACCACATATTAGCCAATCATTCTCATAAACTCAGACCTCGGAAAACTTACGCTCCACACACTTCCTCCACCGTAATCCCCTTGATCTGCGCAATCGCATATGCAACATGCGGAATGGTAGCAGGTTCATTCCTCCCCTTCACCATCGCGCCCTTCACCCACTTCTCTTTCTTCACCGCCTTCGGTAACGGCGGTGCGTCTTTCAGATACTTTGCTGACGCGTGGCTAGGGCGCATTTCACACCAGGGTCCGTCTGTCTCGATCTGTAGTCTTTCGAGAGGGATCTCTTTGACGACTTCGATATTTCCTTCCGCTGCGGATCGTTAATTGGGAGTGTACGCATGAAGGCGAAAGATACCCACTCTTCATGCTACACCCGTTGACACCAACATCCAAGCCCAGATCCACACACCTCCGCATCTCCTCCACCGTCCCGGTAAAACTATGTACGAGTCCCTTTTTCGGCAACTGTGGGATTTTAGCGCTCAACAAGCGTTCGAAATCCTCGCTTGCGGCGCGCGAGTGCAAGAATAGAGGGAGCTGGACTTCCACTGCTAGTTCTAATTGTGCTTCGAAGTACTTCAGCTGCTGCTCTTTCCCTGTAAGAAACAAGCGATCGTAATCTAAACCAATCTCCCCAAAAGCTACGGCAGTCCCCTCTTTCTTGGCTTCGAGTGCTAGCTCTTTGAGCGCGGACAGGAGGGCTGAGGGTCCAGAGGGGTATTCGTCGAATTGTTTTGCTGCGCATGGATGGACGCCGACGGTTGCGTAGCAGACTCCCGCTGTTTGGAATTATTATGCGTAACTCCTGAATCTCACAGAAAAGACAACTTACGGTGTGCTTTCGCAATGTCGATGGCGACTTTCGATTCTTCCAGATCCGATCCCGTGACCATGAATTTCTTGCATCCTGCATCCAACCCACGTTGCAACACGTCGTCGAAATCGTTTTCATGACGCTGCTTTCCGTGGTACTCGCCACGGAAGACGGGGTCACTAAGGTTGATGCCAATCTGGGAATGTCAAAAGGGGCGTCTAGAGCACGTGATGAGAGCTGCGTACGTCGACGTAACGTAGCGGTTTGCTGTTTTCAGCCATGGCTGTGGAGTGTGTGGAAAATTGTTGCACGCTCAACGCTATGTAAAGTTAGCAATTGGAATAGTTGGGGACGATGTGATGATTGGCGAACCGAATGTACGCGAATTAAGAGAGAGTGAATGTGCACCCAACTGAGAGGCAGGGAAGCGAAGTGATTGAGTAAGGGATCGAGTCCCGAGAGATGCACGAAGTGCGACAAGTGTCATATACGAAGTTGTGAGTGTTAGAGCCACTTGGTTGTGGAGCAGATGTAGAAAAGTGATCTGGGGAAAAGCTAACCCGATTGGTGCTAGCTTTGCCGACCCTATTCCAACGGCTAATCATCTCAAGCTGTTCCTCACATCATCATCGCACCCAAACAGAAGCTCTCTATATTGTCGAGCGTTTGACGGCTTGCAAGATCAAGAACAAGCTGAGAGTTGTCTTTCTTCCTACCGCCTCTGCATCTTCTCATCCCCCCTCTGGTTTGTTGCATACGTCACCCGTTGCTCCTAGCCAATTCCCCTTCCGTACTTGCTCGTATCACGGCCACGCGACATATAAACGATGGCTCTTCCAAACACATGGCACCATCGTAAAGTAGGTGACAACTCGGCGAAGGCTTGTTGGATCTGTTACAAGCCCTCAACCAGCGTTCTCATCACCCCTGACAACAAGGTACTCCACCTGATTTCCCGCAACCGGTAGCAAGATTAAACGGTCATAGGATTTCTTCTACATTTGTGTCGGCCATCTCTCAGACCGCAAGTTCTGCCAACCCGATGCTGAGGAGGTAGCGGCGGCCGAGGCGCGGAAGAAGAAAGAAGAGTTGGAGAAGGAGATAGAGAAGGTGAAGAAGGAGTATGAGGAGAAGCAGAAACTGAAGAAGGAGAAGAGAAAAGAGAAGGAGAAGGACAAGGGGAAGGATAAGGAGGAGAAAAAAAAGGACGAGGAAGATGATAAGGACGAGGAAAAGGCGAAGAACGAGAAGGTAGGTGGGCGAGCGTTCTGAATGGCGTATGTTTCTGACAGCTACCAGATCGAGGAACTGTCGAAGTCGAAAGACAAGGTACAAACGGATATCGGTCCTCGGATCTACACGTTGAACAAGTAAGTACAGCCCTTATTTCCACCTACTACCCTATCATGCTCGCCCTATCATGCTCGAGTATTTCACACAAGTGGCCTCCTGTAATCGCGAGCCTGTTGGACAGACATATTTACCACTCGCCTGCGCTTTGACGTTGTGTTCATGAAGCATGTGTCACAACATCCACTTCTATAACTCCCGCCTTCTTATCCCCCAGCTTCATCACCTCACCAATATTCCTTCTAATGAACCCAGGTCCTTCTACCAAATGCGCCTCGACCGCATCCGCAACGCCGAACTCGCAAAACGAAACCGCGAACGCATCTCCAACCCCTCTCTCTTCCCCTCGGTCCCCACCAACGACCCATCCAAGCCTCTCTGAACATCTCGACCGTTCACGCTCTTCATCGGTGCAGCCTCATCGGTGCATCATTGCACATGCTCACACCCAAAACCTAGAGCTACTATCAAACGTCGACCGAGCGGGGAAGCGTATCTATCTACCATGCACAGTGCACACGTAAAAGCTGCATGAGCTATCGCCTGCACCGACCACGAACTGATCCGAGGGAACCAAGCTTTTTCCGCCCTAAAGGTATACTCACCGATGATGACGAGATGCTGCATGTCAGCATTTAGTTCGGGAACTTCGGCAACTCTGTTTGCTGATATGGGTGATGTAGCTGGAATAGGGCAAGCGTGTGAGACGGTGGGATAAAGTGCTGACAGCGGAATCCTGCGCAGGGTTGTTGATATTCTGGGGTTCGATTTGGATGTGGTGGGTCTTGGTGAAGAGGGGGGAGTGTGTAAGGAGTGAAGAAAATGGAGTCGGCTTGGTGAGCTTGAGTTTACGGCTTCGAGCATCGTATGCTCCGAGTCTTATCCAGGAGGAGTGAGAAGCGCGGTGAAGCGACCCGCAAGCGCTTACGGCGTTCAATGCTGACATGTCACGCTTATTGCGGCTAAGGATGCGAGTGGAGAGATGCGGTGCGTGCAACAGTTGTCAGATTTCGATGCGGTATCGGCGGATCTCATGGATTTGTCGATATGGTATCCTCTCGAATGCACTCCCAGTGCTACCGTCATGTTCACCACCCTCAACCCACCAACAACCGCTCCTTGCCGCCGAGAAACTAAACCAGCACCTCTCCTGCACACTTTCTCGCCATCGGTGTCCAAACTTCTCTGCACACTAGGGCGTCGTGTACGCCCGTCTCCACACGCATTACCCTTCCGAAACACTTAGTGCTCACCGCCGACTCCGACCGTACCGTAGGGTAGCATGGACCCACCTCATGCACTTTGCATCAACCCTTGGGAACGTCTCTAGCCCTAATGCATGGGAACCCGCATATCTACTCCAACCCCTGCACACTCGAGATCAACAACCCCAGCATATGTCCAGTACACGGCTCTTCATAGAGATCCAGACGCCGCTCTACTATATCTCCGTCTCTATGCGGGCCCATATTTGTTCGCAGTCGTGACTCGTCGTGGCTTGCTTCACTGACTGCTTTAGTGACCGCTTTCTCAATACATATATAGCTTGAGGGGCTTAGTGGATAACTGCATCAAGGTGCGCATTATCTACGCAAGACACATACATATGTATCTGTATGGTGTGCAGAATTGTTTCCTATAAGGGTAGGAGTTGCGTGAGTCTGACCTACCATAGGGGGTTATGTCCAATCGCAGGCTGATCTCTAGCTGGCGTAGATTAAGATTGCAAACTAGTTACGGTTGTATCGAAGCATGAAGAGCAGGGATGAGAAACGGCTTGATCGTGTGCCCTATGATAGGGTTTAGGCCTCGCGCTTGTCTGGCCCTGGCGGAAAGTTCCTAGATCTTCTTTGCGAGGACTTGAGCAAAAAGTAGAGAAGAATGAAGTGTGCATGTGAAGATACAGCAACAGCAACAGTAAGAGAATGCGTCGTCTATTCAGACGATTTCCCAGCTGTGCTGTATATCTCTAGACCAGCGAGCCTTTTTCAGGCATAAACCTTCACATCGTCTACAGCTTTGAGGTCAACAATTAAAAACAAGCCTTACTGTCCCTGCGTCGGAAGCGATGATGCGAAATTTCTATCCAGTCTCGTTCTGGAAAATCCACTTGTTTGTAGAGGTTACATGGACATTGTATTCACCGCCCTGCCTCTCTTCCCTGCTTCCTCGATTACACCCCCCCATAACATTCAAGAACTCTCCCTCTCAGATATTCCAACACAAGCATATGCTATAGTGAGTCCTTGGACACTACGTCCTGAACGAAGCCACTCCAGCCCAGACCCACCCTGCATGCTTCAAAAAAACTACAACATCCCCACTCCTTCCCATCACCCATACTCCCACCCAACCACTTCCTTCCAGCTCTCGTATATTATACCCCGCGCACCCTCATATCTAGCTCACGTCCCCGTATCTACACCCTATATATACCCAGTCTCCATTCCCCAAATCCCCATACCCTCAACATGGGGGCCAAGATACAAAAAAAGAAAATCCCGAACTTCCCCATATTACCACCTGTCAGCAAGCCCCGTATCCGGGAACATACATACCCGCGATATAATTAGTATCTTCTATATCCAATCCGAGCGTAAAACCGAAGCGCGGTAGCTCGTATACAACGAGGTCGAGTTCGAAGTTGAAAGAAAAGCCCGCGAAGAAAGGGGAACGCGACATGGTAGGCATACGTGATCTTTCCATGGACACATGCAAGCCCCTAGGAAAGATAAGTAAGTGAGGTGCGATGTCGGTATGATTGTGTGCTTGCGCAGTACAGTCTACCCTTTCTACACACTAGTAAACTACGTACAAAATTGCGCTAAGAACACATCTAAACTCCTCTTCCATCCTCCCTCCATCCTTCCCCCTTCACCTGCCCCCCCC
>MU006581.1:0-10718 GCA_010093795.1 Sporormia fimetaria CBS 119925 | reverse complement strand
CCCCCGCAGGATTATCCCATCCAACACCCCTGTCCACAAACCCCAGCCGCGATCCCATCTCCCCTCCAAACAGCTGACGTTTTCCAGCTGACGGTAACACAAAGATCACTCGTCAACCACCCCTCATCACCCACTCCGACCCTTGTAACCTGCCCTACCCCCAGCTTCCAAACAAACCATTGGGCATGCGAGCCGAAAGGCCCGACGAAGGCCCGAAGAGCTTACGATTGACAAGGTGAGGACGAGACGAGTTGCATCTCGAGAGTAAGTGAGTGAGGGGCCGAACCTCTGCGTCTCCAAACTCGTCATCCAGCCCTGCCATGATGGGGCACACGAATCTAACGTTCTGAATCGCGAGATATCTCAAACGGCAAAGCCAGAGCTGACAGAGCCCGTCTTGTAGAAGCAGTCCTTGCGAAAGTCCTCGTGCAAACGCACCCGCACCCGCAACACCCATCGCCCACACCGCGCTTCGCTTCGTTTCGCTTCCAGAAGCCGGAGGAGGCCGAGAATGCGTAGCAGGATGCGTAATGCACACCTTAGAGTGATATTAAAGTAATAACTAAAAAACCATGCATATGTATACCAACGGCAAGGCGCCAATGAGGTAGTGATGACAGGGTAAATAACAAAAGGGAATAGCCCCGATGATCGATCGCTGACGTCCCGGGATCTTGTGGTACGCGAAAAAAGTTGAACAGTGCCGCTTAGGGAAACGCCGATTGCCTGAACGAAAATATGTTCGCAGGTTGGGAATGGGTGGAGAACGCAACAGAAAGGCGTCGGGAAGGTATTAAAACGGACGCCAACAATGTATCAGTTACATGCCCCGAAGCAGGTAGAGCACGTCCTATTCGGAGGCTCCGATCTCTTGCAAGAGACACCATCTGCGCCAAGGAGTTCGACATATGCACTATGAAGCGGAAACATGCCACCGAAATGCGATGCTTTTGTATTACTCATTCGTCGAGGAACAATAAATCTGCGTATCAGCCGTTTGATTCGTCCATCGGGTCTCCTTTTGACGTCCTATCCAGAGCGGCCGGACCCGCGGTCGTCCCGGACGAGGTAGCACGCTCCGTTGGCAGCACCGGTGGCGGCTCGTCCTTCATGCAAGCGTTTTCCAGCATGTTCGTCCATTTGCCGCTGGTCCCAGCATGGCTGTGCTTGAGGTGTTGCCGGAAGTGGTCGGCGCGGTAGAACTTCTTGCCCTGATTGCACTCCCCAAACTTGTGAACATGGTTGACGTGTAGTTTCCTATCCTCCCAGTCTGGAGGATTCGAAAACTCTTCACCGCAGTAGCCGCACACGTCGGTCACGGCTGCATTGGCGGGTGAGGGATGGAACACAGCACACACGCCAACGTCTTTGAGCGCCGCACAGGACCAGGAGTTCTTTCGAAGATGAAGCGAGTTCATGTGGCGCTCGGCTTCATTCTTGTTCTTGAATCGGTTCGTGCAGTATTCGCAAGTGTACTGCTTTTCGAGACGATGCCAGCTTGGATGTGGTCAGCTTACACAGTACAATGCAAAAGGCGGTGAGCTAGCCTTGGCTGACACTTACTGTAAATCCGACTCCGTCTCGAACTTCTTCGGCTTCTTTGGGCAACAGTTGCAGGTATAGCCGCCAGGTGATGCCTGCATGGGTTGTTGCTTATGGAGGAGTGCGCTGTCGGTCGAGTTCTTCCGGATGGCGGCTGCGTCGACGCCAGTGAAGGGTCGGTGTGGTTTTGACAGAGATGCACGCGGACTCGGGTTCAAGGAGCGGTTGGTCGCGTAAGGTGACACGGACCCGGAATCCACCTCGGCGGTCGGGGACAGTGCCCCAGGCGACAGCCGCTCGTCGCCATTGTAGCTCGTCATGCTGCTTGCGCCTGAGAAGGCAAAGGAAGAAAAGGACGCATTGCGCTGGCTCAGCGGAGATGCCGATTGTAGCGATCCGTGGTTGGCCTGGAAGCGTGACACGGCAGGGCTATTCCGCCCAGAGATCTTCTGGACGGAGCGGCGGTGTAGGTGGTACAAATCATTATTGCCACCGCCCAGTGGCCGGTCTCCTGGCGCTATCTCTGAGGGCGGCGAAGATGCACGTCGCTTCTGCCCCGCCTTGTTATTCTGATAGTCGTCTTGATAGGCTGGGCTGCGATCATTGAGATCGAGGTTGCGCATCGGCCCCTCTTCCATAGCGAACTCCGGGTCAGTGGGCGCGCTGTAGCTTCCGCGGTGCAGAGGCAGAGTGTCTTCTACAGTACCGACTGTTGACACACTGCCAAATCTGCGTGCGTAGGGGTCGTTGTCGGTAGAGGAAAGAGGGCTTCGGAAGGGTGAGTAGGCTGGAGAGAGGGTGGCGGCCGAGGGCGGCCAGGGTAGTAAAGGTGAATCATTCGGGCGCTGGTGCAGGCGGCCAGGTGCGGACAACGGCTGGAGGTCGTTGATCTGTCGGAGGGGCGGGAGAGAGATCGAATCCTGGGCGCTGACAGAGAGACGAGGAACGGCGGTACGGGTAGCCGGTGGGGAGTTGGTACGATTAGAACCGCCATTCATAGACAATTGCTTGTTATCGTAGATTTGTGATGAGGCTCTTTGGCCTGATTGCCGCTCACTGTTAGGACTGACCCGGTTAGCAGGGCTCATAACCAATGGATACCAGTAGCCGTGCCACGGAAGAAAGATGCTTCAAGCAAAGAATCAGAGACGGCCTTACCCGTGAATAGACAGTATGGGGCGAAGGCGAAGACTGTCCTTGTCATCCGGCCCATGGCGGTTCTCCAGACTCATCTCTTCCGAAGACGTCGATACGGACAACTGCGACTGGCCGCCTAACAGACTGGAACCGGGCTTTATATCTCGGGAGTAGGAGCTGTTGGCGTTGCCCCGTTTCCAGGCGACGTCGTTGGCGCCATGGAGCTCCTCTCCGATGTAACGCGGCGGAGGTAAGGGCGGCGGTACAATATCGTCGCGGGCGCGCGGTATTGACATTGCGGGAGACGGACGCGGATGCGGTACAGGTCGATGATGCGGCAGCGGGTTGCTTCGGTGGGCGGCGAGAGGATCATATACCCTGATGGCGGGTGTTGACGTTGCTGGAGACATGGCGGCGAGCGGAGGAGGGACGACAGGCTCTGGCAGGAGCTCCCGTCGCCACGGCAAGAGCAGCTGAGACTCCGGCAGGAAGAGGTTGTTTTGGTGGTGTGCGTGCTATACCCCTATGGACAACAACTTCTGAGCTGAACTTAGAAGCACTCGCAGCAGACGCCCTGGACGCGCCGTGACGCTTGTGCAGGGCACTGCGAGCGGGCGGCAATGGGGTTAGACTGGCGGAGAGTTTGGCGCAGGGGCCAACAACGCTGTCACTGTCACGGCCTGCGGCACACGGCGACGCCGGGCAAGGCGAGGCCAGGTCGGCCAACGGGGAAGGGCTCGGGGCGTTGGTGACGCCAAGTCGATGTTTGTGCGCTGGTCGACCTCGATGGTGGTGATGGGGAGCCCGATGGTGTCCTGGATCAATACGGTTAGACTAGTGGCCGCGACTAGGGGGACAACCTTTGGAAGCTTGGGCTGATTTTCAGCCCTATGGAGCGAGCCTGCCCATCTGAGCCTCGCCTAGCCCGCGTCCCTCAGCAGTAACTGAGCAAAACCGCCGGGCTGAAAAAGAGAACACACAGCGTCTGCACACGTACCGGGACGCAGCTGCGAGCTGCAGCAGAGGGCGGCGAGAGTGGCGCGCGCAGCCGTGGGTGCCGTTGTCTCCGTCGCCTTCAGTAAGGCCGTGCAGAGGAGCACCAGCACCAGCAACTGTGGATAGCCAGCAAGGGGTCCAGACTCTCACAGGGACACTGCTTGGTGACAGAAGCAGCTCAGGACTCGATCGTGTGCTGCATTGGAGGGAGACAAGAGCTGAACGTGTAGGTGTCTGGCAGGCGCTGAGCAAACGAGGAGCAGCCGCCGCGGAGGGAGCAGAAAAGTAATGGAGTGAGAGTTGGTGGACTGGATGGGGGACGGTGAGCATAAAGACGGAAAAAGATGACACTCGGTCCTGTGCAGAGAAGCCCGTTGGCTCCAGCCATCAGCGATTGGGCGCCGGGTGGGCTCATCACTGTCCAAGACTTCGCGGTGGGGGAGCAAGGGTACCTGGAGCGGGAGGGGAGAGACAAGACTGCGCACCCTGCGAGCCCTGCGAGCCCTGCACTCCCGGCCCTACCCAGCCCTTTCATCTGCTGCAGCCTCTGGCGTCTTCGTACGTGTGAACCATGACCGGTTGGGCTGCAGACGTGCTCCCAAGACGACGGTGGTGCTGGCGGCCTCCGGGTTCTGGCGGGAACGCGGCTGGCGTGGTGCTGTGCGAGCTGCGGCGTTGCAGTGCTGCTGAGAGACGCGTTCCGAGCTGCCCATGTCCAGGACCTCGTTTCAAGCGTAACCTGCACAGGCTGGCCATCTTCCGGGAGAGTGGGACAGCCGTCAGCCTGTGAGCTTGTGAGAGTCAATCAAGCAATCTAGCCAGGGTGGAGGGGTCCCACGGCCGCTCTTCCGCACAAGCCAGAGCCCAGCAGCGTCTGCGGCGTGAGTGATGCCATTGGAAGGCCGAACCGTGCTCGCGGAGGGGGTGAGACAAATGTGTATAGACTGCATACGCGTACATGCGTAGAGATTCAGGACTTGTCGACGTCAACAAGCACATCGGTCGTGGAGAGTGGCTATCAGAAGTCCGTGCACCAGCCCTACCCACCTGCTGCGCCTCGGTGTGGCTTGACCTGTGGCGTCGGCAAGCGATCACGAAAACGCTGGGAAACATGCGTCCACCACACAGCCTTCGACAGCCACCACTACAGTGCAGCCATAATTGCTGCATACTATTGACTACCAACCTTCTTCTCTCCTCTCAGCCGCAATGGCCCTCATCGACAAGGTGCCTGGGGACCTGAACCTCTACATCGGCGGGTACGTCTGAGCATCACCCCCGCCCTCGCCTGACCCCGTGCCTAGCACTTTACACGCATGCTGCATTGCCTGACCCTGGCCCTATAGAATCTTTACTTTGCGCCGCCGTGAGGCCCTGCAGCAGGCGAACATCACACACGTCCTGTCAGTCTTGCGGCTGCCCCTGGACAAGGAACTGTTCAGCCCCTTCAAGCACATGGTTGTCGAGGTCGACGATGTTGACGATGAGAATCTGCTAGAGCATTTCCCGGCCACGAACAAGTTCATTCAGGAGGGGCTCGATGGCGGTGGCGGCGTGCTTGTGCATTGGTGAGTAAATGCTGTCCCAGCTGAAGGGTCTTCCCATTGCCATGACTATCCTGGACGCTTTCGCCATCCCGCACACTGCACATCAACACATCCTTTTCGCGCCTATTTCCAGGCCATATGTGCCTGTTCAGGGCCATCCCCCACTTCTTGTTCCCTTGCCCCTGAAGTCTCTTCCAACACACCGCTCGTTCGCCACTCTCATCTCTTCAATCCATTCGTCATGCCAACCTCGTCCAGTGCCATGGGAAAGAGTCGATCCGCCACTTGCATAATCGCCTATATGATGCACAGAAATAAATGCAGCCCCTCGGAGGCCCTCTCGCTCCTCCGACAGGCTCGCTCCATCTGCGAGCCAAACGAAGGCTTCATGCAGCAACTGGAGCTCTACCATGAGATGACTATGCCCGAGAACATCGACGAGACGCCTGCCTATCAGCGTTGGTTATACCAACGGGAGATCGAGCTGAGCCGCGCTTGCGGCCAAGCACCCGAGGCAGAGAAGATCCGGTTCGAGGATGAGCATGTCACCGAGAAGGACGCCGAGTTCGAGCTCAGGTGCCGCAAATGCAGGTGAGTGGAGGCATGTTACATGCTCGGCTCCTGAGGGGTCCCTGCATGCTTCTGTCGTACAAGGCATAGAGTTGACACCCGACAGACGACCATTGGCCGCCTCGCAATTCGTCCTTCCCCACCAGTCTTCACCAAAGGAATTCCAGATGTATAGCCGACGACCGCCTCAGGCATGCGCTCACTATTTCTTGGATCCACTCTCCTGGATGCGCCCTGAGCTTGAGCAGGGCAAACTCGAGGGCCGCTTGGAGTGTCCAAAATGCAACAACAACGTAGGCAAATACGCCTGGCAAGGAATGCAGTGCAGCTGCAACGAGTGGGTCGTCCCGGGAATCAGTCTCTCGAAAAGCCGAGTCGACGAGGTCGTCCGCAAGCCTACCGCCGGTATTCGTCTCCCTCCGGGACAGTCGAGGCAGAATTTGTAAGCTCCCGCTACGTTGACGTCAATCATAAGGAAAGGCTCTGCATACGAAGCAGCCAAGCGAGGCGTTCAGCTGTACGCATCCGAAGCTCAGTGGAAGACCACGTGACGAGTCATTCTTCGTTAACGAAACTTCCAGCACAAACCTGGAAGGATGAATCAAGGAGTATGCCTGCTTGCATGGACTCACCGGCCGCCGATCTGTGAGAGCTCTCTAGGTGCCATCTATCCGCTATCGGAAGCAATGCACAGCCAGCCTCCACTGCGCGCCAATTCGCTACACAGTACCGGTGACGCTTGGCGCACCCACTCTGTACCTGTGGGACTTCGTATACTGATGCCACTATGCTAGTCTTCCAGCTGCCACAGGGTACACGCATTCAGTAGGCATCACGATTCACGAAGCCCGCCAGCCACAGCCGTTGTCGCATCGGGCTATGGTTACGCCGGTTTAGCCTAGGAGCTCTGCGACGCCTAGAGTGCTGCCTTCTTCCAGCCCTCCATGCGTTACTCTATGCATATGTTCTCGCAGTATCGGATGCCAGTTCCTCTCGACCTTAGCTAGCTAGCTACCTCACGAGCCATTAGCTTTCCGCCAACCATGGCAGTAGAATCCACTGCCACTTTGGCCAATTCTCGCACTTGATCTCCATGCACATTTACAGCGAACAAGTTCGATTCTTCATGCTTCCATGCCCGGCATCACTGATCTGCGTCTAGACGCGTAACACAACAACAGCCCTCCTGGCACGCTCAGACCAGACACCCACTTCACCGGCTTTCAATGATATGAGGTGTCAAACCTCCCTACCGGGAAGTGCCCAACGGAGTGCACCCCGTGACGCTTGTCGGTTCTCTGAGCGCTGAATTATTCACTGGCAGGGCTCTGTCCAAATCGGACATATCCGTGCATGGGCGTCAACAACAGAGGCTGAATCGTCTTGCCAGAGTACGTACCTCAGACTGCAGCCCAACAATCCACCAGGCACCAGTTCCGATGAAGAGGCAAAATCCCCATGGCTCCAGGCATCCGGAAAGAAACCCAACCTTACGCCTATCTGTCGGGAATACAATCTTAGTTCAAGGCTCAACCGGTGATATTTCCTGCATCCTAGCCCAGCGTCTACAGCCTCATCTCCCAACCGCAATCGCCCTACGGAAACGCCGTACGCAACCGCCGGGATCCACATCCAACAGTACCTCTTCCTTTTTCGTATTGCACGCACACTCCCTGGATTCCATCACAACAAACCGCACCCAAAACAGTCCTACAACCCCGTAGGATCCTGCCGATCTCCTCCACCTCCGGTCGATCGTGACGGTACCTAGACGTCTGTGCGTCGGCGCGGGGGCGGGCGCTTGAGCAGCCCTAACGGACTACGGATAACTCTCATTTTTAGACTTTACAAGGGTCGTCCGCCCCCTGCATGTGTAAGGGAGGGTTTCGGAGCTATGTCGCCGCTCTTTGGCCGCTTTTGTGACGACCGCCTTGACGAGGGGGTTTTAATTGGGGTTGACGACTTGGGTTGGAAGAGTCAGGTTTTTACGTACGTCCTGAAAGCCTGGCTAGAGTCGGCGCGTTTTGGAAATCCATGCATGCGGTACTTTTGTCTACCTATTGTTCTGTACTCCTGTACTCCGAAGTCTTTGGTGATTGGTTGACGATGCGGCATCCGATTCACAAGACCTTCATATTTTTGCCCTCTGGTCACTATCTATCCTCTAGTCTCTGACTTACTTCTTCTCCACTCCAACGTCTCCCTACCCAACAAAAAGCCTGGAATCCGCCCTGCGTTTGCCTCTCTGCAACCAATCCTCCAACAACTAAACATAGCAGAAAACCCAACAAACCTCACACAACAGAAAACCCCATACGTATACGCCCCAATCCTCACAACCCCCACTGTGATATCACCCACGCGCTTCAAGCATAAGTGCCTACCTCCGCCCCATTTGCACGTTCATACACACCGTATCTCTCCCCCTTCCCCTTTCTTCCGCGGTCCTCCTCTGTTACAGGACTATTACTAGCAGTAATATCAGAACCGCACATCTCGCTAATCCTTACCGTCTCTATCCTGCAGGTCCGATGCAGCCTGCAGGGCGCAATGGGGCGTAACTGTGATATCCGGAGTTACCGATGGTTGGTGGGAGGTAGGGGACGGGATTGGGTGGTTAGACGCGCGGGTGGAGTTGCTGTTGTGGGGAAATGGTAGGGTTGTCGGGGTGGAGTGTTGGGAGGTCGGGGATGGAGGAGAGAGAGAGAGAGAGAGAGTTGTGGTAAGGCTGATTAGGTAGTATGTGTTGGTGGGTTTTGTGTGTTTGGGTTGGATTTGGAGGTGTTTGAGGTGAGAGGTAAGGAGGATGGGGTTGTGAGGTGTCTGACAATTACAGCTCTTTCTCACGATGGCGGATGCGGCTTCTATCTGAGCCCATATTGTTCAGTTCTCGGCTTCGTGGAAACAGAGCGATGCCTTTCACCACCATCATTATCATTAGCTTTGCTCGACGATTACATCAGGTGGGCTGGGAGACCAGGTATAAATACCTCATCCGTGCCTGCCTGCCGGCCCACTTCCACTCACGAAACCCCCTCAAGGGTGATGTGGCCGTTCAAAAACTTTGCGGCAGCGCATCATGTGCAGCATCGCCCGGCTTTTAAAAACTCTGGAGGAAGTGCTCATGTGCTTTGCTGTGCAGTGTGTCTCGCCCTCTCTAGGATTCGTCATGCAACGTACACATGTTCCTCAACTAATCCAAAGGCTTTCGCAGGCTTGTATCATGATGATGGCAGCGATCACGATCCTCACACTTCCTCATTCCCGAAATCATAAGCTTCGTCGTCTGAACTGCTGAAGAGAATATAAATACCCCCTATACTTCCGCCGTTACTTCGACTCGACACTTCGGAGTGCGAGTTCTCTCACGCTTCAAAAAGTCATCGTGATTGGATGGATGTGCGTTGGGGTGGATTGCTGCGTTTTGTGATTTGGGCGTGAGGGAATGTTGTAGATGTGGTGTTATGAGATTGTTTTAAGGTGATGATGATAGTGATCATCTTTAAGAAAACAAAATTAATCGCATCACGCCTTCCTCACGCCCGTGCACCTAGTGAGGAAGGTGGGGACGGATATATAAACCCACATTTTGAAGCCCGGAAACTCTTTCTTTACACAACGTGCGGGTTGCTCTTTTAAAGATGGACATTCGCGATGATATGATTCAGAAAGTGCAACATCTTCCGACATGAGACTCTGCTTTTCGGCAAACATCACAGACCCCGAGGATACTACCACCACCACCATCATCATCACTATCATTATTATCATCAGCACATTACACCTTCGTATTTAACTTTCAACCCCCGACTTAGCAACCCCAGCAAACTCCGCCTATATAAGCCGCTTAACTTTTCTCTGTTTCTTGCACACAAATCTGGCCAGTTTTTACCTAAAAAGAATGCACGATAAGTCCATTCCCTTCAAAAACAAGCCCCATTTGCACGCATGGAAGTGGTTTGGTTTGGTTGTGCAAGACTGCAATGAAAATCACCATCGTCATTACCGTTGCATTAAGCTGGGCTTGATGTTTGAAGGCTGAGTTCTTGGGTATGAATACCTAGGTTTCGACCAACGAGCGACTGTTCTGCACACAGGGCTTGCTTGCATAATAGCGTTTTTGTCTAAAAACAAAAGTCCGACAGTCACATGAGGATTGGGAAGAAGAGATAGCGGATTTATGATGGAATCTTCGGCGCTTTAGGAACGTATCGAGGATCGTCATCATCACTTGGAACCTTTCCCACTCTCATGATTCAAACTTGCATGATTACAACCCTCAATTTTGAATTACTGCCTAACGTGGACAATCTCTATCAGCATCACATTTTGTTTAACAACACACTAATTCAGAGACCGCTTACAAGCTCTCTAGTATAAAACCTCCCAAATCGCACGCTCTGATCTCCAACACAACAGCTCCGTCTCTCCGAAAAGTATGAGGCTACTTAAAATGTTCTCAAAATCCAACACTATCTCGGCATGTGCACTCGTCGGAGCATCTTAACTCACGCTTTCAAATGTAGATAACTCTCATTAAACCCATTTTAGGAATCGAGACCAAGTGCATAAATAAACCTCCACAGCATAGAAAAAGCCAGTGTTGAAAAAGCTGAGTAAGAAGCCAATGTTCTACTTTCTGTAAGGGTGCGTAGGATTAACCTGTTGCGAGGAATAACAATAATGAATTCGATGGCGCTTAGAGGAGGCCTGAGCCAGCCTCTAGAAGCGACTCTACGGAGCGGGAAAACTATCTATCGATCACGTGGCTACGAGCACGTGATCGATCAACCGATGGCCAAAGCCGAGGACCAGTACAGGGCTCTCAGCCCCTTACAGTACCCCCCTTCTTAGCAGGGCGTTCCTCGCCCTTTTGAGATCCTTTCCTCTCCCTGCTATGCTTAGCAAGTCTAGCAGTCTTCTCTT
>MU006580.1:258569-451576 GCA_010093795.1 Sporormia fimetaria CBS 119925 | reverse complement strand
CCCGTGCAAAGAACCCTGACGCTCATCCCCGAGAACCAACCGAGATCCATAAACGGTACTTCCATACCCGCTGGACCTTCACACCCCATAACCTGCTATCAAACACAAACCTATATTTGATAGCTTAGTACAACAGAAACCATGCAAAAGCACCGTCTCCAACTAGATGACCGTTAATTACACGTCTACCTGTGTAAAGGGTTAGGGAGGAAGACTGTAGGCTACTATAGAGTAGAGGTTAACGTTTATCCCGCTACACCTGCGGCTATTCGTTGCTATAATACCGTTTCGAAGCGTGTTGTGTCCCTTCCACCAACTAACAAATCATAAGATAGGGAGATTTCTAACCTTGCTGAACTGAACACTGACCCCTGCGCTGGTATATTCGCCGCCTGCTTACAAAAAAACGCCGTCGCTATGCATACCCAACCCGTGCGTGCAGCCTTTACAAGAGATGGACGCGAGAACACTCTAATCTTACACCACCACCCAGCAACAGAAAGTCTTCATCGTCCACTAACCTCCTCGACTCTCTCCTCCGCCATCTTCAACCGCCGACTATTCGCCCTCTCCCTCCCCAGCACGCCATCCACCCCGCTCACCCCCTCCTTTCTCAACCGTCCCAAGCCATCGACGTCCCTGGTCCTCCCACCCCACGCACCCAACCCCCAACTCCGACTTCCCAACCCCTTTCTTCCTACGTCTCCATGCCCCCACATACTGACCCTCTGCACACGCCGTAACTTCGTGATGCCGTACACGGCGACCCCGACACCACATAACGTGCACCAAGCACTGATGCCCCAGAAGCCTAGATCGGACTCCTCGATGAAGTTCTTGAGATTCATGCCGTAGAGGGCGGCGACAAAGGTGCCGGCTGTGATAGCGAGGGTGAGGATGGAGAAGCGGAGGTCCAGGAGCATGAGGGAGTTGCGGTTGGCGTCGAGAATTGCTTTTACGCTTTGTGGGGGTTAGCACGGTTCTTGTATTTCTTCGAGGGGGAGAAAGGGGCAACGTTACATTTCTTCGGTGTTTCGTATACTGCTCACCAGATTCTCCGCCGCCTGCACGATTTCATCGGCGACTTTATGGTACGATTCCAACAACATCTCGACTTCGGTGTGATCGTCTTCGCCACGGATCTTCCCCGCCGCTTTCTCGGACAAATACATGGCAGATAAATCGTCGTCGGCTTCCAGTAACTCGGTCAAAGCGTCGCGCACTAGCCGCGCTTTTTGTTCAAATGAGCCCAGTTTCTTGCTGTAAATTAGGAGATAGCGTAATTTATCGCGGTCGATATCTTCCTCCAGATCCCGCAGAACATGCACAACGGGTTGTGAGACGCCTTCGAATTCCATTTCCAGTCCCAGGGTCACGGAAATCAGGACAGCTTCGAGCGCGCGGAATTCGTATGCGAGGGTCCCGGTCGCCGGTGACTCTTTTTGCCGCAATTTGAGATCGAGATCGTACATGAAACCCGACTGGGCTTTGGAGTCAGAGGTTCCGTAAGCGTCGAAGACAAGGACGCGGTTGTGTTTGATGAGCACGCGGAGGTGCAGCAGGTTGATGAGGATTGCGGAGGGGCGGACGAGGATGTGCGGGAGGAGGGAGGAGTCGATTTTTCGAAGGTCTCGGGGGAGGAGGCCGTACTAGGTTTTCGTTAGAGATTGAGGTATGAGGGGAAGAGAGAAGTTACTTTGGCGATCAGCTCGCTTTTTTTGAATTCCCCGTTCACCATCGTTACGTTTCCATGCTCGTCAAGCTCTGTGCAGCGGATCCGCATTTCGTTGGCTGTACGCGCCGCGGTGCGACCTAGCGATGTGGCCCCCATACCGTTGTCTTCTTGTATAGAGGCCAGAGGAGAGGCGGCGGGGGAGTGCGAGGATGGGTGTCTGGGCCGGCGAGAAGAGGGCCACAGCCGCCATTGTTTGATTGAGTCGGTCGAGAATGCGCGTGCGGTGGAGAGAGTAGAGACGTCGGCGGTTTTTGAAAGCGTGCATCTCTTGTCGTAATTCCGCTGAATAGGAAGACTTATGGACGAGGCATGCGACGCGATGGCGCCGCGCGTGGTGTTCACTCCTTCTCCCGTCCTTCCACAAACGGCAACTCTACCTCTTCCACACGTCTCTCTCGTCGAGAAGGCCCTATAATAGCCCCGACATTTCCACGTCCCACTTTCTGCAGCACTCGGAGCGCCCGTTCCTAGTGACGGCGACTCGAAGGCTGTTCGTATCTGCGAGCGAAGAAAACTCGGGACGGCTGATGATGGCGGAGCGCAAGCACGCGGGGAAAAAGGCTTCATCCCTCGGCGGTAAGATGGAACCAAGGACGCAGCGCAAGAGGGTTCAGGTGATGGGAAGCTCCATGAAGGAACCTTGGAAGTGAAGCAAATGGCCAGGGCACTTTGAGTACGTCGAGGATTGGGTCCCAGAAAGATGCGCTAGTGGTACCGTCACGTGCGGGACGATTGCAGGGGTCGCCTGGGAAGACGTCATTGACGATGGCTTACTCTACATGAATCTTCATTTGTATAACACACCCAGGGTACACAATTGCTACATAAAACCTCTGTCAATGGCATGTCACTCTACAACGCCCTAATCCGCACCCACCATATCACCTCACAAAAGAAGATCGCCGCTCTCAGGACCGCGGCTGCACATCACAATGTCTACGCCCTACTGCGCAGGGGCGGCTGTCCGGGCATCATGTATTGCGAGGGCTCGGAGACAGGCGTGAAGGACTGGGTTGCCACTGTGCAGCGACTGCGGTACAAGGACTATCAATTGGCCGTGAAACCGGCTGCCTTGGTAACCTTGGAAGAGAAGGAGAGGGAGGACCCCCTCTATGGACGATTGGAGGAATTGGACAGCGTGAAGGAGTATGGGGCTAAGATGGGGGAGTTGGGTTTGTGGGGATGGTGGCGAAAGGGAATGGGGTACGTGAGTGACTGAGGGTTGATGGGCCGTTCTGGTCGCGTATAGCTCGAGCTGCACTCCATGACACATTGTCACATGGATGGATTTGGCACAATCCAACACTAACTACGCCATATCAAGAATTGGGTTCTGGCACCAATCCACTGCTCTTTCGAATACCTTCTATCGAAACCGAGAATCAAGAAAGGGAATGCTAAGCGATTGGGGGTATCTCGTGCAAGACGCCGATTGAAGAAGGAAGGACAAAAAGATGGGAAAGTGAAACACCAAGCTCCTCGCGAACCCCGTCGAAAACAAGTCTCTTGAAACGACCGCATCATGCATCCGTTATGCAACCGGAAAACCACAAAAGAAAGGTGCAAAGAGAAAAGAAGGCGAAGGAAATTTCCAGCGCGATACCGTCGTCCCAAAAATACCGTGAAGAAAGAAGAAGCACTAAAATATATACCACGAAGTTCGAAAACGCTCTCAATGACCCCTCAACAAAAACTCCACAGCCCGATCCACCCTCAAACCATCCCCCATGTCGGTCACCTTCAATGCATTTCTAGCCTCGTCCGCCGTAAACCCCATCTCGACTATGCGATACACAGCTTTCTCTGCAGTGTTCTCGGCGCGGTCGCTACCGAAGATGTCGTGCTGGAGACGATGTTGTTGCAGTGCCGGGTGCTCTTCGGATGGGTGGCTGGACGGTGTGGATTGAGCGCTCAAGCCCGTGCGTGTGCGCTGGTGTCGGAATGCAGGGTGGTCTTCGAGGCCGGGGAGCTCGGGGATGGTAGTTGGAGAACGGAAGGCAGGGTGTTCGTGGATGGGTGGCATGCTTGCCACGATGGAGCTGGTACGGTCGCCCGCTATGCTGGGCACAGTCGAGGGCGGGGGCGTGGGGAGGAGGGGTTGAGCGACTGTGCGGGTGGGAGCACCACGGGAGTCTGGGTCCGGTGATGGTGTTCGGGTTGCTGGGAGTTCGGGGATAGTGGGTGCTAAGTACTGTGTGTCCCCGCGTAAAGTCGGAATATGCGACACAAGGTTCGATGTGCTGGCAGGCGGACGAGGACGAGTGAGGTTGTTGAGGACGTTTTCCCATTCGCTGATCGGACGTTCCTGGCTCATGCGGAGTGGACCAATGCCGCTGGTATGCTTTTGCTGACGGAGCTCGATGATGTGACGTTGGATGCGCTGTTTGGAGAGCTGACGCTGCACCTCTTTAGTAGAGCTTTCAGCATAAGTCACCGCAATTTTGTCTTCGTATACTCGAGACGCCGCTTCTTTGAGGAAGTTGCGGCGTGTTCCTCCAAAGACGGGGGGGCTCCAGTTAATCCATCCGTTCTGGACAGCCAGTGTGAACGCAGAATTGTCCGATTTTTGACAGGGTCCAGCGAGGTCCAGGATCGGGGAGAGGCCAAGTGTGAGCAGGTAGTAGTACCATTCGTCTAGGTTGTCAGCAAGTTTCAGTAGACCATCTATGCGAACATACCGAGCATCATCTCCTCGCCATCAATATCACCCCCACGCACGTCCGTGTTCTCATAGATGCCGCACTCCCTGGCCTGAACTGTGCGCCCTTCTAATGGTTGCAGGAGCACGCCCAAGCACACCCACAGCTCCATCATGTCGAAAAGCTCCTCCGCGGTCAAGCCGCCTGGATTACCCTTTGCAAAGCAGTCAGGTGCGCTCGCCAGCGTGCTGTTCATATCGATGGACTCCGTAGTCAGGATGCTGAAAGTGCAGGTGTTTTGATGCACCAATACACCGCCTCTGAGCCAGTCCATCTGAGCAACAATGTCATCCTCACGGCCCTTGCCGGACCCGAAGATCTTGCAGAATGTCCAGATGCGCCAGAGTGCATCATCCACGCGAGCTGCATCGGGGGGGTTCACACTCATCAGGGCAGCAGCCATCTCGGAACGCGCAAATGACTGACATTTCTCCCGTATCAACCCCTTCAACGCAGCAATAATGTACACGTCGCGCGTGTAATGCTGGATGTAGGAAGACGGCGTGTACTCCGCAGCCAAGCGCACTGCTCCGCTTTCCTCCTCTTCATCGATGATGTCGTGACCTGGGTAACAGAGCTCACGATGCTCCCATGCAGCCGGGGACATTCGCCGAAGGACGCGCTTCATCAGATCAAGCTCATGACGCTTGAAAACACGGTAAAATCCTCTGTTCACCACGGCCGTAGAGAAAAGATCGTCGAGCGATTCCAGACTTCGCAGGATGCAGAGAATGACATTTTCAGCAGCATCAGGGGCAATGGCTCGCATGCCGCCTTGCGGAGAGACAGGAATAGGTGACAGCGCAGGAGTTTCCGCAGGGACGTGGGCTTTATTTGGGATGTCGATGCGGAGTCCCTTGCTTCTCCCCAACGACCGTGTCCTCTGCAGCTGTGAGGCGATGTGGTTACCTGGCACTCTCGAGAGACGAAAGTGCGCATTGGCTGCCTGCATCACCACTGGAGACTGTCTCCTGCTGGATCTTCGGGGCAGTGCGGGGGCGGCCTCTGCGTAGTCGGGCAGTTGGGGCGGGTCGTATATCGCATCAGTGCTTGCCAAGGTGCTGCGATTCGCATATGACGTGAGCTCTTCTTCGAGGTCGTTTTCTGCTTCACTCAATGTCGGGCTAGGGATGTTGCGCAGGTGCTGGGCCGAAGCGGTACGGTCGATTGCTTGTTGTATGATTTCAATGTTTGCATCTGCCGACGGGCTACGTCTCTGACTGATACGCTTGGACGCATTGCGCGTTAGCGCAGACTGCTTTTGTAGCGACCGGCGGGACGTGCGCAAAGGCCGAAGTGAGCAGGTTGGCATGAACTCAGCGTCTTGCTCAATTGGGATATGGTGGTGCCCGTAGTGGCGCGGCCGAGTGGGGTGAGGCGGTTGGGGTCCGGTTTCAGCATTTGAATTTCCATAGTCCGAGGTCTTGTCTGCGCCACCTTCGAAAATGCCAGCCTCCACTGGGGACCTGATGCCGAAAGCACTTGGAGTGCGGTCATTAGACTTGTATCTTCCAACAAGCAGATGCGGCTCGTCGCCAGCAACGCTAGACATGGAGGATCGCTTGGTGTAAGTGGAAGAAGCGTCATCCTCGTGCGATTCGTCCGAAGAATTGCACAGCGGTGGAGTGCATTTACCTTTGTTATCTTGTACATATCTTGGAGAAGCTGTAGCAAGGCCTACTGCGTGGGAATGAATCGCCGCTTGTCGTTGACGTTCGTTCAAGGGCGAAACTGTTGAATCGCGAACAAGGCTGCCCTTTGAGTCAGAGGGAGGAGAAACGTCGTCCTGAGTAAATCCGTACTCTGCAGAAGCAGATCGAATGTGAGAGTTTCCCTGGGCAGTTGCGACTTTATTTGTGACTTTGTTCATACTGAATGGAATCTGTCCGAAAAAGGGACTGGTCGGAAGTGGTCGATTGCGAGAGTCGTCGGGAATGATAACCTGAATCTGTGGCCTGCGGTCTCTTGTTGGGGCTTGTTCCCTCTTTTCCCACTGTATGCGTCCATCTTTGTACACGCCAATGGTGCCCTGGAGTTCCGGGAATTGCATCTCATGTAGCTTGGTGCTGCTGCTTGTCCGGCTATGAGGACGAGAGGCACTGTTTTGGTGGATTGACGATCGATATCGAGCTGTGGGTGAGAGTGGTGAAAGACGTGTGCTCTTGTCTCCCTGCACCGGACTGGCCATATCTCTTTCAGCGGGTGACAAAGGGATGGCTGCGCAGGCGGTCGTCGCTGGAACGGCTCGAAGGATGGTACCCTTTTTGGACAATTTGCCGCTTCTCCCTTCTTTCCCCCTCTTCATGATCCTCTTACCAGACAACGGAGTTTTCATGTCCGTGATGTCAGCGCTTGGCGCACGCGGACCACACGGGTGCCGCTCTAGTTTGTGATGATTCCTATGGGGAAGTAGGTGGAGACTGTTACGTCTAGTGGGTGAAGATCGGGGGGCACCAGTGTGTATAAGTGAACGGGTGTGAGCCAGGGTCGATTCGAAGAAGCGGCCAGGTCGCTCGTCCAGATACATGGTGCAGGACACAGAAGCATACAGGTGGTTGTATCAAAATAGCAGTGCCTCTCTCTGCAAGAGCTGGCTATGGCTGACAGGGGCACGCCTGGGGGCGCAATGTGGCGTCAAGCTCACGAGGGCTGAGTCCGACGCGCCTGATTAGGGCAAATATGACAATGGGGCCGCAGCGGCGCATATATTGGATATGTAGAGCGCGTAGAAGACAGTGAGAGTAGTGGAGCGACTGAGAGGAAGAAGAGAGATTCCATTGTGTCGCCTCTGTCGCTGCTCGGGGACAAGGTCGGGATTCGCACGGGTCCAAGACGCACCATCAGACGGCAATCCATGTCGTCGTCCCGTGGAGGGGGCCATGGTGGTGTCACTTCTGGTGTGTGGGTGGAGGGAGGTTGGTTGCGGGGTCCGAAAATCGATGATCTGCGCTAAGCCTGGACGGCATATGCGCATTGCGCCCAAGGGCCAAATTTAGACCACTCAGAAGTGTGCATTTACCTCGACACCCCAACTTGGCCATGCAGTCAGCGTTCACGCCTCCCGTCGCCGTCCGCTGCTTGCTCCATCGTGTCTCGGGTTGAGTTCGTGGGGGCTGGCGTCATCGTTCGAGGTCAAATCATCCACTGTCCCCAGCTTGTTCCTCCCATTCGAGACCTCGAGACCTCGAGACATCCAGACCACTTGGACTGCTTTCTCCGTGCATGATGCATCACTGGACTGCCCCGACGGGGCGCCGTGTACGCGTCTCCGTCGTGCGAGGCGGCCATCATCATGTTTGGTTGGGCACTTCGCCGCCTTTGCTTGTGCATTTCCCGGACCTCGCTATCCTGTGCGTGCAAGCCATCCCGGACTTACAGTCGCCTCTAACCCATGAACCAATCGCATGGGATGCGTCATGCAGCACGAGATACTCCGTATGTGCCTCTCCGTATTCTGTAACACGGTCACCAATCGCGCCCATCTTCGCCTTCTACAAAGCCGGCTTGCCCTCTGCAATTGTTCCACATCTTGCCCATAGTCTGGACCTTCGCACTTACTCGATGACGCCTACTCCGTAGTGCCGCATCAGCGCCGTGCAGTGTCCGTAGCGCACGATTATTCGAGTTGGCACGGGATGGTTGCTATGGTTCCGAGTGGACCACTCTTGCCGAATTAGGAAATGCCCAAGGTACAGTAGGCGGATTTGCTGATATTGGATACCAACCTTGGAACCACAACAAGCAGTTGTGACAATGCCCCAACCCTTGGGAGGCACACTGCTGATTGCACTCGACTTTTCGAGGGGCCCCCAGTCTTACTCACTGTCGCATATAGGGCTGGTTCCCCAGCACAGCCGCACCACAGCAACCAAACGCTTCTCAGGAAACTCCGCAGGCAACAGGTGAACAGGCATGCCGACCTCATCCATCCTTCTCAAGGCAAATAAGTCGCCCGAAACGCGCGCCTCCCTCCCCATTCTGGAATTGCTCGCCCCAGCGGCAAGGCGCGCGAGCCCTTCCGGACACCTTGCAGCAACATGTTCGCAGACGCCTCATCCTTCGGATCGACAAGTTGAAGCCTTAGCCAACACTACGCCCGAGTTGTGAACCACGTTCTCGCCACGTTTTTCGGCTTGAAACAGTGGGGCTTTCTGCACGCTATCGAATTTGTCACCTTGTAGGATGGCGGTTGCGAAGTCTATATCGTCCAACATGCCACCGTCGCCCGATGAACAACTGCCTCACGGGTCGAGAAGGATTCTATACGATCGAATATGAATTGTTCAGGGGCATCCCGAGGCATACTTTGAGCACCCTACCACCCCCGCCTCTGAGGAGCTTCTCTCTGCCGTCTACATACTAACGTCTGATTTGCTACAAGTAAACTTGTAGACATGGGAGCGCGTACGGTAAAAGGAGAGCAATGCTACTTGTAAAGGAACTATAGCCTAACAGATAATCCAGATAGTCCGAGCGTAGCTTGGTTGCACAGAACGTTCTTTTTGGCCATGAAGTACTGCGAGCACTGAAACCCTCAGCTCAGCGGACGCTTATGGGTAATCCACTGATATCGGTTATTATATCATGTTAACATCATAGTCACTCCCCTCATCCCAACCCACCATCCCACACCCCTACCTCTGTCTTCAACAAAGCACAAACCTGACATCATTCCCCATCCGGGCCCTACAATCGGCCATAAGTGGCCAAGCACACCCGACTTCATTCTCACCAGCTTCACACACCAACCTCTCACACTGCGACCCCTGTACCTCCAATGCTCTCTGCACCTCCCAAAACGGGTCCCCATCAATCGCACTGAGGTTATACCACACAATCCCTTTATCCACACTGTATTCGATTTGATAGATTTCGCCTTCGAAGTCGAGTGTTCGCGATAGCTTGATGGTGTGTCCGCAATTGTCGTTGAGCGCGTACGTCATGTTCGTCCAGCCGGTGGTGCTGGTTGATGGACGAAGCAGAGAGGAGGGAGACGCGTAGTTGGTGAGGCAGGATGCGGTGTTGAGATAGATGTTGAAGGGACAGTTGTTGGTGATGACGGCGGAGATGGCGCGCGCTGAGGGCGGTGGGACCTTGGGCGGCTTGTCGGAAGTGGGAACACGAAGGCGCGAGTTCATGGGCGAGTTTGAGCTTGGAAGAGTGTTGGGGGTGTCTTGGAGGGGTGGGAGAATGTCGGTGTCGGAAGTATCTGTGGTATCACTCAAGACGGGCTCGATGTCGGCCCTGTCATTTAGAACTGGTTCAATTTCGGTGCTGTCGCTGAGGGCGGGCTTGATCTCGGTGCTGTCAATGATAGAGGAGCCGATGCCTGCTCTATCGGTGGGCGCGAGGATGGGACTGAGAGGGTCTTCGAGTGGGGGTATGGAGAGGGGAGTGGCGCTGATGGAGACGATGGGGAGGATGACTGGGGGTTATTAGCAGAGTAAGTGGTTCATGGTGAGAAGGCACTGGCTTACCGCCTATGAGGAGACAAGTTTGTACCATGATCGATGAGATGCGCTAGGATCTTAAAGTACAATGTCGCTGTAGAGTCTTATCTCAATTGGATGATACTTCGTTATTCGTGTACACTGGATACGATTTCGAACCGATACCTGGATAAACGGTGCTGTTTGAAGTCTTTGTGATGAATCAGATGACAATGTTTGAGAGTTTTTCAGTGCTGGCTCAAAGAAGAATACAGGAAAGCGCCGCGCTGTTTAGTCGGAAAGAAGCAAGCAGTGAATGCGCATGGCAAGAGCATATGGCATGGAACCGGCAGGAACGTGCCATAACATAGCAAACTGTTTTGTCAAGCTCCCACCCGCTAGATTGTTGAGACATCAGGAACATGGAGATATTGCAGAGATTGCTCTCCTGCAACACACATTATGTGATACATACGCCACCTTGACTTTCTTTAAGAGATCTCCATGCACAATCTGGCGAAAAGACGATCCGAATAGCAAACACTCCCAATTCCCCGCAAAGACAGTCCCATGCACGTGCTGCCTCCGCAAATAGCAAGCAAGCACTCGCGGGACCTACAAAGGCCCAATCCTTTCCCACTTCATGTGTTTCCCTCGTCGCAGACAACTCAGATCTTGCAGTGACTCCATCCTAGAACAGCATTCGCCTTGCAGACATGGACTCAGCCCCCTCTGCCCATGATGGCTCCAAAGTCTCAAGATCTCCAAGTGACGAGACGAGCAAGACACTTTCACTGGATCCGCCTGGCGCAAATCCTGCGAATCCTTCAACAGTCGCTCTGACCGATTCCATCCCGGAGGGATCAGACGCGGTCCCCACAGCGACAATGCCCTCCAATGAAGAGATTGACAGCATTTGGGAAAGCGGCACAACCAGCCCCAGTCCCGACCCTCGTCCTTCTGATATAATCCTCGCCGAGTACCGCGCTCGTCTGAAACGCATCGAGCAGTTCACCTCAGGCTTGCGAATTTCTCGCGGCCACTAAGCTAGAACAGCCAGTGCCGCTGAGATATACGAGAAAGAAAAGGAGACTGTTAATGGGGCTATCATACTGAGTGAGGCGACGTTGAAGGCTTGCAGCGGTTTGTTGACGCTGCTACAATCGGACAGGATGGATATTCGGAAGGAAGAGAAGAAGTATACTCTGAAGAGATTGACTGAGCTTGAGGAGGACCTATCCCGTGAGCTGTTGCGAAACTTGGAAGATTTGGTGAAGCATTACGAGGGTTTGATGAAGTTGATTGGGAGAGTGCAACCGAGAGAGGGGCTGGGTAAGAAGAGGTAGGGCATTGTGGAGGATGGAGTGAGAGCATGTGGCATGTGCACCAGCTTATGATCGGAGGCTAAGTAGTTTGAGTGCGGCAGGTATCTGTGATACAAGTCAAGTCCGCATGGTGAAAGCCGTCCATACTTAGTGATGTGGCAATTGCGCTCTTGACGAGTGTTGGGATCGTATGGCTGATCTGTAACCCCTTTGAATATGGTTATCATTTTTACAGTAGCTTGTTAGTAAATTGTAAATTCGAGAAATGGTCTTGGTACAATAGCGTCGGCCCAAGATGTTCCAGTCACGCTTAGAGAAAGATTGTTGTGGTCGAGTAGCCGGAGGAAAGGCAGGCTACGGTAAATCTTTAGTTACTCTGTCGAGTTCAAAACAGTCATCGCTCATGCTCGTAGCACTGAATGGCCGCAGATGTGAAAACTCGAACAGGTTTCTCTCCAATCCCCTAGCCTACACTCATCTTTGCACATTTCCTTCTCTAACCAAGTCAACGATACTTCGCCCATACAGCTAAGAAAGGGATATATAGATATCTACAAAGCCATCCCAACCAAACGCAGAAAAATACTCACTTTCTAATCCGACGCCTCGCCAAAGTGTAGTCGCCAAACCAGTTTTAGATCTAACGATTTTCCGCTTTTGATCCCCCAATCTCCCCCTAATAAGGGATTCCATCATACTCCCCATATCCGAGCGCCAAATTCATATTCTGCAAGCACTGCGTCGCCGCGCCCTTGAGCAAATTATCAATCGTGGCGTTCACGACCACCCTCTTTCCTGAAGAATGCACCGCAAAGCCACCAATCTCGACGCCATGTTTTCCAGAGATATTCTTCACTAACGGAGATTCGCCCGTGATCTTGACGAGTTTCTCGCCTGCGTACCGGTCTTGGTAGAGGTTGCGGATGTCGCGGGAGGTCATGGTGCGGGAGAGGGGGATGTTGATAGTGTGCTATTGAGACAATGTTAGTGAAAAAGGATAGACAAGGAAGGGGAAAGGTGAGAGAATGGGGAACGTACAGAAATACCCTGGAACCACGCCGCGACGTGTGGGATAAACGCCACATCACGCCCTATTTGGCTCCCAATCTCCCTCTCATGAATATGGTCCGTCAACGAGTACGGAATCAGGTTATTCTCGAGCAACTTGACATCGTTCTTGGGGCTCGGTTTCGTGCCGGCGCCAGAGTACCCACTGACACCAAAGACCGTCGGCTGGCCGCCGATGAACTCAAGCAGGGGCGCAATACCCAGCTGCGCGGCAGTAGCATAGCACCCGGGGTTCGCAATCCTGGTGGCATTCGCAATCTTCCTGCGATCCACGAGCTCAGGAAGGCCATACGTCCACGAGTCGTCGAAACGGTAGTCGGCAGAGAGGTCGACAATGACGGTTTCGGGCCCGGCGGCCTCGGTGATGGCGTCGACGAAGGGCTTGCAGACGCCGTTGGGCAGCGCCATGACCCAGCAGTCTACGGCGCCCTTTTCGGCCATCCTCTTGACGTCCTCGGGCGACAGGTTCTCGTACGTAATGTTGCGCTTGGTGTAGCCTTCGAGTTTCTTGCCCGCGAGCTCGCGCGAGGACACGTGCCGCAGGTCCATGTTCGGGTGCCGGTTCAGGAGGTCGATGAGGGCTTGGCCTGTGTAGCCGCGAGCGCCGATGAGGGCCACTTTGGACGGCCAGTCTTTGCTCTTGAACTTGAGTCCGTAGGGAGGGTTGGGGTTAGTGGTTTCGACGTTGCGGGGAGCGGTAGTTGCGAAGCCACGGGCGGAGGGGCGAACGCGCGTTGTGCGGATTGCAGGCCGCGCCTGCGAGGAGAGTGCGCGAGCACCGGAGGCCATGGTAGAGTAGGCACGAACCTGCTGGCCCTGCTTCAAGGAGGCGGCATAGTCTGCGGCGCGGCGGAGCTGGGCCTCGAGGTTGTGGTCGCCGAACATGGCGCGGCCGTTTTGGGTGAACTCGCTCATCAGCGAGACAACCTCCTCAGGACCGGCCTGGCCCCAGAAGCAGAACACCTCCTTATCGCGGCGGAGGGTGCCGTCGGCCTTTTCCTTGAACCAGCCCAGGTTCTCGTCCTGCGTCTCGACAGTCCAGTACATCTTGGGGTACTTCTTCTTCATGCGCTCAAAGATGTTGTCGGCCACGTTCGTGAGGAAGGCGTCCTTGGTCGTAGTGAAGGTAGACAGCTGTGCGAAGCCCGACTCGTCAGAAGGAGGGTACACAATGGCCACGGCACCCATGGAGTCGTCAAAGAAGGCCTCGAAGGGGCGCGTCTTGAGGTTCTGCAGGAAGCGGTCAATGACGTCTCCAGAGTCCAGGCTCTCACGGTCGCGGAGCAGGGCGTCCCTGAGGGGCTTGATGTCGCCGAGATGGTCAAACTTGGTGACTGACTGAATGCTCTCGCCCTTGCGGATGAGGGTACCGCCTCCGGTGTGGGTGAACAGCTCCTTCTCGAGGTACTGCGGGTGGATGATGGCGACGCTGGAGGTCTTGGGCAGGTCGTCAAGCAGTTTCTTCACCTCGACAATCTTAAGCTTGGTGCCGTACTTGACCCAGGGCTGCTGCATAAGGGTGTCGTACTCCTCGTCGAGGTTGATAGTAGAGATGAGCTTGCCAGTGTCGCCATTGAACAGACCACCCTTCTCGCTAAGGTAGACAATCTTCAAAGGTTCCAACGAGCGGGCAAGAGCTCCGGCAACCACGTCGGCGTTGACGTTCAGGATCTGGCCGTCCTCGGTCTCAGCCATGGAGCACAGAATGGGCAGCTCCTTGGCCTTGAGCGCGTCCACAATGGGCCTGGAGTTGACCTTGGTGATGTTGCCCACATACTTCCACTTCTCCTTGTCCAGATAGTCGGCCTGCAGCACGCCAGCGGTGATGGGCCGTGCGGGGATGCCCCAATCCTGCCTCAGCTTGAGCACCAGGTCCATGTTGGCCTCGAGGAACAGCTTGCGGGCAATTGCGAGCGTCTTCTTATCCGTGACTCTGATGCCGTCAATGAACTCAGGCTCAACGCCCGCGTCCATGAGCAGCTTGTTCATCTGGGGACCGGCGCCGTGCACGATGATGGGGTACAGGCCCATGGCGTACAGATGTTGCAGGGCGAGGCATAGCGTGTCGATGTGGTCTGTCAGGATGGCACCGCCGACCTTGACAACGGCGAACTGCTGCGAGGAGACGGAGCGGAATTGGGCGAGGTACTGGTCGATCTCGCGGCGGGAGCTCACACTACCGAGGAGGCTCAAGAAGGCGGAGCGCATAGAGGTAGCATCGCGACTATCGGCTGAGGAGGTATACAGGCGGCTGGACGAGGCTGCGAGGGCTCGGGGGAGGGATCGCAATGCCGTGGAGGAGGTGGTGACTCTGCGGGCCGCACGAGCACCGGATCGCACGACGGCCTGCATTGCTGGTTGCAGCACTCACGCGGTGGGGGAAGAGGTCGCAGAGAGAGAGAGAGTTGGCGTGAGTGCTCAGGCGGGAGGGGGAGGAGAGGAGAGTATCGGCGAGGAGCCTGTTTGAAGAATTGTGGAGTGTGGTTGTTGGACAGTCAGGTATCATTATTGAGGTGACGAGAGGTGACTCGGCAATCAACGTCGTCCGAAATCGCTAGCCTCTTCCTAGGCACAATTAGACGCGCAACCAAGCCCGCGAAAAGAGCTTGATGTTCTCTCCCCGCCGCTGTGTTGCCGATCTCCAGCATTTCTGAGACGAACGCTCACACATGATAGTCCCATTCCTGCTCTCCTCAGACGACAATGCGTCCGACCTCGCAGCAACACAAAGTCCATACGAACGCGGGACAATTTACTTTCTGCGGAATGATGTGCGCCTAGGCTCGCCGGTCGCGTGTTTTTACCCGCCTGGCAGCACCGACTCCGCTCTCCACACGTTTGCAGGGACAGACGGTGCTAAACCTGGCCTAGAGTCGGCCGGATTTGAGCGGGTTACGGGAGCCTGCCTTGTGCTTTTGCATGTGCGACATCCAGGGCACTCTCTATATCTGTCATGCATGAAAGATGAATCACTACCCAAAAGCGATCGATTCAGCGAGAAACATCGAACTTCATTGGTGACATGTCCTCGACTTAGGTTCCTCGGTTGCGTGAGAAAGAAAGCCCAGGTCGAGGGTCGCGCTACAGGCCGAATCTCCAAATGCTGCAAAAAGAAATAAAGAACCAGACCCAGAGCTCCCAGTTCGCCATGGACGTTAGTACAGCCATCTCTGTCTACAAGTCGTGCAAGCCGTCATGCCACGCCTGCTCCCCGTTTCCACTCTCGTATTAGACGTGCACGCGTGCATCATGAGGGGGCGAGGGCATTATTTCTTCGACGTCGCGACGACTGCAGGCTGGTTAGTTGCTGCTTCTGGACTTTGGAGTCCAACGCACCTGTGGGTATGATGATGATGGCGAGCAGGACAATGATGCCGACGATGAGCCACATGCGCATCTTCATGTCCTTCCACCACATCTGCTTGCGCACGCGGTTGGCGCCCCGCCGGAAGCCCTGCGCCGACTGGGCCAGGTTGTCTGTCTTGTCCTGCAGCGAGTCCAGGCGGGCGCCGCGCTCCGAGACCTTGTTGATGTTGTCCCGCATGATGCCGACGGTGCTGTCGATTTCCTATATGTCTGTCAGCCGCTGTTGCTATATCGAGACAAAAGGCTCAAAAGAGCTGCAGGCCACGGAAATCCGTCGCAGCGCCAGACTCGCACATGATGCAGAGGTTTGCACCTTCTTTTGAGTCGAGCTCGTCGACAGCTCCCGGCGGCGCATGTCACCTCCGCTTGGTGGCAGCCTCACCGACGCCGCCCCGACGCTGCAACATCGGCGGGCAGACCAAACAAAGAGCTTCACGACTTACAGCCTGGAGGGCAGCTGTGCGATGGTTTCCATTGCCGGCGCCGCCCTGGGGCTGGCCGCCCGAGGGAATGTAAGGGTCGTAGGGCTGCTCGCGGTCGGCCATGTCTGCGGCGATGTGCGATGAGTCGGGCTAAGAATTATGGATAGGGGGTTGGCGCGGGTGAGCGAGAGTAGACGTGTGTCGGTGGCGGGAGTCGTGGGTGTCGTGGAGCAAGAGTGGTGGTGTTGGGTTGGGCGGTGGTTGTAGAGAGGTGTGGTTGCGAGGACTGGGCGAGCTGGGCTAGGTCGTTGGGTGGCCCGGATGTTGTGACGAGCTTGGTCAGAGGCCCGTTTGAGCTGCTGGACTGCTGGACTGCTGCCACACGAGGAGCGCTTTTAACTTTGTAGGAGTGTCGCGAGGAAGAGTTTATTGAAAGAGCAGCCGTGGAATGCCCAACACCTGTCTTGATGGCTGGCAGGCGTTTGTCTTGAACGGGCGCCACAGCAGCATCATGTCACGTGACCTCTCCCACTCAGCCACCCGCTGACGACGACTCTCAGGCGAACACAATACCGTGGCAACAGAGGCCAAAGACGTGCGTCTTCGGTGCCCCAGACTCTATTCCTGTCTCGCCGCGACAGCTGCCCGTCGATCTGGGTAGACAGATGTACGCTGTAGAGACACCGCAGCCAAGCGCCTCCAAGCTTGCCGCCCCGCTGAGACGCGCAATGCCGCAGCGACGCTGTCTGAGTAAAGCCGTAATGAACAGCAGCGTCTGCCCGCCTCCAAGGACCATATAGCGCGCTCTTGCACAAGGACGCTGCTGATTCACTGCGTGGAGTTGCTGTTTGCGGACGTGGTCGTATTCTATCCAACTCCGTACTGACTGAGCTACACGATTGCTTGGCGCCCTCGGCGGCTCC
Organism: Sporormia fimetaria CBS 119925; assembly: GCA_010093795.1. Taxonomy (NCBI): domain Eukaryota; kingdom Fungi; phylum Ascomycota; class Dothideomycetes; order Pleosporales; family Sporormiaceae; genus Sporormia; species Sporormia fimetaria. The sequence continues at coordinate 434,609 of MU006580.1, read as the reverse complement.
CACTTGCTTGCTGCGCCCTCCTGACCGTCTGGGCAGACACACACCTCGCACTCTGCTCAAACAACATTCTCCAGACGCCTTTCCCTCCTTCTCAACCTCGGGGTACCCTCTGACCTCCGCCACACCATCGATACACTCGCTTGAACCCGTCCGCGCCGCCGTACCCTGAATCCAGCTTTCCCCAGTAGTCGCGGGCCATCCGCGCAGCCGCCGCATCCCGTTCAGGGTACCCACTTTCCCCGGACCACCTTTCGTAACCCTCAAGTTTCAAAGGACCGAGACCCTGCGAGACCGTGTCTTGCCATTCACTCTCCGAACTCTCCATTGCACGTCTCCCGAGGCGCATTGGAGCCCCATATCCCCTCCGTCAACACCGCGCCCCGACGTCACCGACCACACCTCGCGGATCCGAGACGGTGACACCATAATCTCGAGTCCAGCTCGCAGCGTTACCTCCTTACCGTCATAATGAAGGTCTCAGTGTCTGCGCTCGCCGCCCTGAGCGTGCTACAAACAACCGTGGGCGCCATTGAGTTGAATCCAGACGACCCAAGTACGCCCCCTCGTCTACACATGTGCAGACATGCGCTGACCTCACAGACTCGATCAAGAAAGCCACCAAAATCGTCGCAGCAGGACTCCGAAAATGGTACACAGGCGACCGACCCGGCGACACACCAGGCAATTTGCCGGATCCCTACTACTGGTGGGAGGCAGGCGCCATGTTCAACGCCTTCGTCGACTACTGGTACTACACCGGGGACGACACGTACAATGCCATCACTGAACAAGCCATGGTGCACCAGATTGGTGACTTCAACGCTTTCATGCCGCCCAACCAGACCAAGACGCTCGGAAACGACGACCAGGCCTTCTGGGGCATGGCCGCCATGTCCGCTGCCGAGAACAAATTCCCGGATTCAAAGCAGCCCGACACCCCGTCGTGGCTGATGCTTGCCCAGGCCGTCTTCAACACCCAGGCCCCGCGCTGGAACACCGAGACATGCGGCGGAGGCTTGAAGTGGCAGATCTTCCACTTCAACCGTGGCTACGACTACAAGAACACCATCTCCAACGGCTGCTTCTTCAACATTGCCGCCCGTCTCGCCAAGTACACTGGCAACACCACATACAGCGAATGGGCCGAGAAGGCCTGGGACTGGCAACGCAACATCGGCCTCATCGACCAAAACTATCAATTCTACGACGGCTCCGACGACCGCAAGAACTGCTCAAAACTCAGCCACATCCAATGGACCTACAACGCCGGCGTGCACATGGCCGGCGCAGCCGCACTCTGGAACATAGTACGCCCTTTTCCCCCTCCCTTTCTTCTTCTTCTTCTTCACTGACCCTCTCTCCCAGTCCACAACAAACAACAACCAAGCCGAAGCTGAAAAATGGCGCAAACACCTCGAAGGCATCATCACCGGCACCAGCGTCTTCTTCCACCCGGAAGCGAAAGACGTCATGTACGAAGTCGCCTGCGAAATGAACGGCAAATGCAACAACGATCAACGCAGCTTCAAAGCCTACCTCGCCCGCTGGATGGGCTACAGCATGAAAGTCGCCCCCTTTACCATCCCCATGATCATGCCCAAGCTCCGCGCCTCGGCCATCGCAGCCGCTAAGCAGTGTAATGCGGGCCCTGATCAAACGACTTGTGGGCTCAGGTGGTGGCAGAATGGCGTTAATGATGGCAGTTTTGGACCTGGTGAGCAGATGGCTGCCATGGAGGTCATGCAAAATCTGCTCATTGATGAGGTGCCTGGGCCCGTGACGGAGAATACGGGCGGCCTGAGTAAGAGTGATCCGGCGGCGGGCTCGCAGGCAGAGGTGCAGCCGGTCGAGTTCGATGAGCTGACCACGGGCGATCGCGCGGGCGCGGGCATACTGACGACGGTTGTGCTTGTGGGTGTTTTGGGGGGCGCGTGGTGGATGGTTTCGTAAGGGGATGCATTGGGACCGGCTTGTTTGCTTGGTTGCGGGGAACGGAAGTGGGGAGAGCTTGTGTTGATAACCCGAAGACGACTTCTTTGCCTCTCGGTTCTGCTGTTTTTGTTGTACTGTTTCACTATCGGGTGTTTATGTTATGGGATCAATCAGAGTTTTCTACAGAGTGTAATACTCTACATACCTAAATGGCAAAAGATACATACACACCAACTGAACTTGACAATAACCGTACAAAAGCCAGTCTGACAGTGAGAATAAGGAAAGAAGAACAACCTCGGGAGGGGAGATCGAGGCACAGCCCAAATGCCACATGTTACCGAGTATATTCATCACCGAGCAACAGAAACAACGCCTCGTCACAACATGTTATCGCAAGTGACCGCAAAGACTCAATTGAACCACCGTCTACACATCTATCCACCATTTTCAAGTCTTCACATCTAATGCAAGACCCAGGAAGCCACCGGCCCACCCAAAGAGTCGTTCCGCTAGCGAAACCAGTCCTGCCCATACACTCGCAAACTTTTCCTGCCATTCACGCATTCCCCGCCATTCACGCATTCCCCGTCATTCACGCATTCCCCGTCATCAAGCAGGACTACGCCCCCACCAGTCCCCCTCCTACGGAAAATCATTCAAGTTATGCAGACTAATATCCTGCGACGGTGCGCGTTCCAGGTTCCCCTTGGACGCAGACGCAGACCCATTTCTACTGACCCCAACGCCGTTGCTTAGATTCTGGTTAGCGAGAGCACCATCGTTGTTTTCAGCGGGTATGACTTCGCCATGTTGATCGACTTGCTGTACAATTGTCAGTCATCTGCTGTTCTTAAGAGAGCACTACGACTTTTTGGGGGGACTCACCACACCCTTCGCAGCCATCTGCACCTGTCTCTGATCCGCAACTCCCTGGATCACCGCATCCCGCGCGCTCTCCATGACCTTCAACTTGCGCGTCTCTCCGCGGATCTGCTCCAGATGCTCGAAATACGTGTCCGAGACCGGCGTCACGTACTTGCCGCAGAAGACGCCGACTTCGAATTTCTGCGTCTTGGGATCGCGTGGTGACAGCGACGCACACGCTTCAATGAGGTCGGATAGCGTCTGGTAGATAACATCGTCCGCGCCAATAGTTTGCGCGATGGCCGCCGCCTCGCGGTGGTGTGCGATGAGTTCCGAGGTCGATGCGAGGTCGATGCCGTAGATGTGCGCGTTGGTGATGGGAGGCGCGCAGGATGTGAAGTAGACTTTTTTGGCGCCGGCTTCGCGCGCCATGAGCACGATCTCGCGGGATGTGGTGCCGCGGACGATGGAGTCGTCAACTAGGAGGACGTTCTTGCCTTCGAATTTCGGGCGCATCGGGTTGAGCTTTGCGCGAACGCCTTTCTGGCGCAGCTTCTGAGACGGCATGATGAAGGTGCGGAAGATGTACCGGTTCTTGACGAAGCCTTGACAGTAGGGTTTCCCGAGAGCTTCGGCTACACAGAGAGCGGATGTGATGCTGGTCTCTGGGATGGGCATCACGACGTCGACCTCGTCGAGCTTGGCTCCAAGTTGTCGCTTGATGGTCTCTGCGAGCTTGAAGCCCATGTTGCGGCGACTCTCATCGACATCGATACCGTCGATAACGGTATCCGGGCGCGCAAAGTAGACATACTCGAAGATATCCGGAGTGTAACTCTGCATGGGGTAGACCTGCCGGAAGATGGGCTCCTTGCCCTTTTCGATGATCACGGCTTGACCAGGAAGGATGTCCTTGAACTCCTTATAGCCGCACTGCGTGAGGGCGACGCTCTCAGACGCCATCATATAGTCGGTGCCAGTGCCACTGTCCGAGGGTCTCCAGCCAAGGACCATGGGACGGATACCGTAAGGGTCACGGAAGCCAATGAGGCCGAAACCTACAGATGTTATTCAGGGACCTCGTTTGGGAAGGGAGACTGAGTAAAGAAACGAGACCACCCACCCGCAAGCATAGCCGTGCATGCCCATCCTCCGACACAACGCTTGTACATCCGTTCCAGGGCTGCAAAGCAGTCGAAGGCGTTGACACGGGCCTTGCCAGTCTCATTGAGCTCACTCGCGAAGATGTTGAGCATCAATTCGCTGTCGCTCTCCGTATTGATGTGTCTGAACACTTCCTGATCCAAGTAGCTCCGCAGTTCCGATGCGTTGATCAGGTTTCCATTATGTGCGAGACAGACTCCGTACGGGCTGTTCACGTAGAAGGGCTGCGCCTCCGAGTTCGCGCTGCTGCCGGCAGTAGGGTATCGCAGGTGGCCCAGTCCCATGAAGCCGGGCAGTTCCGCCACGCGGGCGCCGTCGTGGAAGACCTTGGAGGCCATGCCGTTACCTTTGCATTGGTAGAAACGGCCACCGGCTCCACAGGTCACGATGCCCGCGGCATCCTGTCCGCGGTGCTGGAGAAGGTATAGAGCATCGTGGATCTCGACGGCGGCCGAAGTCGATTTCCTGTCTCCGCTTAGCGGGGCTCTTCCAGACTGTGCCGCATAGCTTACGGATCCGCGTGGATCACTGCGATGATGCCACACATGATGTGTCCGAAGGAAGTGAAAGAGGTGGTTGCTCGGTTTCAGAGAACTAGAAAGTCGCCGAGTCAGTCAAAAGCTTCTCTCAGATAAGGTCAAGAGAGGCTAATAACAAGGAGGGATCAGGAAGTCTTTGGGCGCTCATTCGAGTGTCGCAAGTCTAACATCTAATAAAAAATGACGAATTCATCATGTGAAGTGAGAAAGAGAACAGGCAAAGCAAACACTCACCGTATCGATACTGGCGGTCTGATAGACACTCTCTCGGCGGAGAGGTGGGGTTGTTGGTGGGGGATGGATGGAAGACCGTTGCTCAAGATGGGCGCAGGGGCATGACGATCTATCAATCTGGCGTGCCTGGCCGTAGGATGCCTGTCTCGACTCGCAGACGCGCCGAAGACATGGTGTAAGAGAAGAGACAGGGCGAGAGCTAGTGGGGAGCGATTCGACTTGAGATTTTTATTCGGCAAGCGGCCTTGGCAAATATAGAGCCGCGCTTGTGGCACCTTCGCCATTCGCTGCATACCCGGCCTTGGAGATACTTTTACAGAATCATTTCCCAGCACATTCAGATGCCAGTCAGACCGAGATGCCGACATCAGCCGCCATGCAGTAGTTTACCTCTTCCCATGCTGCTCTTGCATGGAGAGACGCGTTCACCCTTCGAATCGGACCTTCACTAGGTAGTACCTCCGATGTCCGGCCTCTATTGACACGTAGTCTCATAAGCGTCAGCCCTAAGCTGTCTGACTTCTCTACTCCACAATTGATACTATCAACTAAGCTGCTGTCCGTATGCGTTTTCTCATGCAGGCCCCGCAGACGCTTCCAGAATAACGATGCACCTCCGATCAATGAACCGCACGCTCCCGCTTTCAAAAACGATCAATCCATTCATCAGTCCAACACAATCAAGCAGGCGTGCTCTTGCTGAACTGAATCAACCGCTTAACACCAACCTGCCAACCTGTTAGCTCCGTAGTCAACAAGGAGATAGGGGCACTCACCATCCAGTTGCTGCCCTCATCCGTCTTATTCGTCATCAAGTCCATGAACAATGCACTCGCCTCATCGTGCCGCCTAGCCTGCAGGAGACTTGCCAGCTCACTCATCTCTTGGATTGTGTCCGGCTTGAGTAGATCCTCGTTGTTGAGGTGGTCGAACAGAATGTTCAACCTCTTCTCCGTATCCACGACATGTGCCTTGTACTGCTGAGGCGCACGTGCTTTGACGCGTTGCATCTCTGCATTGAGGATCTCAAAGATTGGTCTCGAACCCTCCGGGATGTGTGAACGGTCGCCAGCAGGGTGTTTCTTCTGTACAGGTGCTGCCTGAGGCGGAGGCGGCGGGGAGGTCGTCTGCACTGCAGCTGCAGGGGGTCCACCCATCGGAGGTCCAGCTCGTGGTGGCCCTTGAGGAGGCGGGCGAGCAAAGCTCGCAGGCGGTGTCGCTGCAGGGGGCGCACCAGCAGCGACTGGCGCGGTCGGGGCATATGGGCTCGGTGCGTACGGGTTGGGAGGTGGCGCTACCTGTCGGGGTGGCGGCATACCTCCCTGGGGAGCAGTGGGTTGAGCGCTAGGGACAGGAGCATACCGGTTGGAAGGGGGACCCGCTGCGGGAGGCGGTTGGTACGGCGAAGGCCCGCGTGGGATTACCGGCTGTTGAGGAGGCGCAAAACCAGTTGGCTGCGCCGGAGAGTAAAAGTTGCTCACGGCCGGAGGGGGCGGAGCATAAGCATTTGCAGCGGAGGAGGTTGGTCGAGATGTACTCTGGGGAACCGAAGGCGGCGATGTGATTCTAGGCGGTCCTGAGGGAGGTCCCTTGGGCGGGGGAGGCGGCGTAGGCCTTGACGCAGGGAAGGTCGGAGTTCCCACTTGGGGCGGTCCTGGAGGAGGAGCACCGTAGCCTGGTTGATTGGGGAAAGGAGAGCTTATGGTGTTACCGCCGACGCCAGGGGTTCCACGGCGGGAGACAGGCTTTGGCGGTCCGAAATCAGGAGTATCATTCCAGCTGGGGATACTCTTCTGTGTAGCTGCGGGCTGTATGGATGGCGAGTTTGAAAAATTTCGCGGAGGTGGTGCAAGAGGTTGAGGTTGCGGCGGGCCCTGGTAACCGCCATATCCTGGCTGGGGAGTGGCCTGATATCCAGCAGGAGTGTATGCGCTCCGTCCTGCCGCTGGCGCTGGAGGATATCCAGGCGCAGAAGGCTGAGCGAGGGGATTTACAGGAGCATATGGCGATGCTGCCGGTGGGGCGGGAGCGGGCATCGTCTGCACCGGTGCAGGCTGGCCGTACGTAGGCACAACGCGCGACTGCCTTTGAGCGGCAGCGGGTAGTGTTTGCCTTTGTGTAGTAGCACTCTGCGGTGCAGCCTTCTTCGTCGCCTTCTTGACTCTATCCCTGGCGACATCAGCCGCTGGGAACTTCGCGGGAAGAAGGTCCAGATATTTCTCCGCAACAGAGAGCTGACCGTGCGAAGATGCGATATCGGCATATTCAATATACTTCGCGTACAACGGGCTCAGCTTCCAGTCGGCCTCCTTGTCGTGCTCCGGATCTTTGAAAGCGGTGACCTTCCTAAAGACCGTAACCTTTTCAATGAAATCCTGTAGAGAGCGGGCATGGATGGAGAAGCTGTTGTCGCCCTCCGAGTGCTCGACACTGGCAGCCTCGTTTTCCTGCAGCTCTTGGGCCCAATTCACAACAACCTTCTCCAGCTTGGAGCCTGCGAGATAGCAGAAGGTTGCATCCTTACGGAGAGACTTGTCAGAATCGACAGCTTCAGACAACCGATCGCCAAGGGCCTCGCAAAGATCTGGAAACTCGGCTTGGTCTGCAAAAGTGCAAATCGTTGCCATGACCTCCTTCCAATCCTTCAACTCGGCGTTGTGTACAACGTCCCACAAATTCTTGCCGACCACGGAAGCCAGCAGCCTGAGGTAATTCGGCCCATCAGAGCGTTGTTTGAAGTACGCTGCCTGGGCTTTAGCAATGCTCTTCTCTCCACCGCAAATTGCGATCATGAAGGCGTCCGACAGCCTGTCCTCCTTCAGTGCAACATCGAGGGCAGCGTCAAAGTTGCCAAGCATGAGCGCACGAGTGATCTTCTTGTCCGCGTCTGACTCAGAACCGGTATATATCTGGAAGGGGTTGTTCGTCTTGGCTCCTTTTGATGCGGCCAGGTCGGAGAGAAGGTTGCCACCCGCACTGGGTCCATCGAAGAAGGAAGCTCCTTCATCAGCATCGCCGTTAGCTTGTGCCGGCTCCTCTTCGACCTCGGGCTTCTGCTCCTCTTCTGGCTTCTCGGCGAATCCAAGGTAGTCCACAAGCTTCCTCCGGGGGCTCTTCGAGGTGAGGGTCTCGATAACCGTCCAGTCGGCCTTCTCTTCCTCGGTGGTTGCCTTTGCAATCTTGTCTTCGCAAAAGTCCGTCAGATTACCGCTCTCTAATGCCTTATTGAACGACTCGGTAGCCTCGCCAATCTTGGTGTCCACTGCGAAGGTGGATATGCTGATCTTGGACTTGGAATTGACGACGATGAATCTGACCAGCTTGCCGCCAAAGCCGAAGGACACACCAGCACGTCTCTTGAGCCACTTCGGGGGATTGGGCAAAGAGAAAGAGGCGCCCTGGGGAGCGACGTGAGTCTTGGAGAAGAAGTCCTCGCCGTCGAGAGCCTGGGAGGTTGCCTTGGCCTGATCGGCTGCATTGCCCGTATTCTGCAAAGTCTGGATAGCGATCTTGCCGTCAAAGGATGCGGTGGCCAGCAAGTTAGGGTTGGACGGGTTGAACCTCGTTTGGAAGGTCCAGTTGGTCACAACAGGAAACTCGCCCAGCGACTCCCCGGTGTGTGGGTTCCAAGCAATAGTGCGGTTGTCTTTCCCGCAGGAGAGCAGGATATCACTGTCCTGAGCGCACCACGACAGGGACAGCACGCCCTGGTCGTGTCCCTGCAGGGTCTTCTCGGGGGCATTCGAATTCCGCAAGTCCCAAACCAGGACGAGAGGGTTTTGATCGGTGGGTATGGCGGTGACGAGCCTCGTGGGGACATCCGGGTCCCAAGATACTGCACTGACGGATTTCCGGCCGTAGTTGTTCAGGGTAAGGTTCTCCTTCTTTCCCTTCACGTCCCACACCGTGACGAAACCGCCACTGCTTCCCGTCGCAAGAATATGTGCAACCTTCTTGTTCCAGTCCAACGCCGTGTATTCATCCGGGTTGGCTCCAGCCTTTCCAAGCCGGAACGACTTGGATTGGTCGTCCAGGTCGTGGATGTAGAGCTCTCCTTTTGCGCCAGCCGAGGCGAGGATGTGAGGTCGGAAGGGATTGAATTGGATCGCTTGGATGGGGCCGGTGTGCTTGTCGATTTGCTCAATCTGGGCCTCACTGCGATGTCTCAGTACTGTGATGGAGCAAATGTGGAGCTCGGTACGACCTTGCGCCTGTCCGAAGCTTCTCCGCATCCCATAACACCAATGCTCCGCTATCGAGCGCACCTGCTATTATGCCTCTAGGGTACTTCTCGCTCGGCTGTCCCCAAGCAATATCATTGAATCTAGGGGCAATGTTAGTATTAGCCCAGACAATGTGACACAGACGCTATGTGCGGGGAAGCATGCCTCGAATCCACATGCACTGTCGCAACGGGCTGAAGCTCGACCTCGGAGCTCTCATTGTCGAAATCGAGCTCCCAGAGCTCAAGCGTAGTCTCGTTCGAGAAATCGGCATCTACAGCTCCCGCCTTCGTGCCCGTAGCGATCAATGGCGCATTGGGCCCGGGCGACCAAGCGAAGGTGGCCGTCCGAGGGATCTCACGCAGCCGTACCATGGCAGCGCTGGATGTAAACAGACGAGAAAATAAGGACAGCGAAAGACGAACGGAAAAGGGAGGAGACCTTCAGAGGCGACGAGAATGGGGTGGCAGATGTGGTTTGGATTGGACTCAGCAGTTCGGCATGAGCTGTACCCTAGGTAGCTATCTGTCCTTGCGCGCTTGGCATCATTTGATGGTGCACGGTCCAATCAGCAACGACGACGCACGACTACAACGACAGCGGAACCTCAGACGGAGTAAACATAAAACAACACACTATGGCGGAGAGCTCACGGCTGAAAGCCACTGTTTTTGTCGGCGGCTTGGACCATGCAGTGACGCAGCAGACACTCTATCACGCCTTTCTCCCGTTTGGCGACATTGTCGAGGTCAACCTGCCGAAACCAGAACTTCCGTCTTCGAAAGACCCGCACAGAGGATTCGGATATGTGGAGTTTGAGCATGCAGACGACGCAAAAGACGCCATCGACAACATGGACCGGAGCGAACTGTACGGACATGTTATCAAGGTTGCGCCTGCCAAGCCGCAGAAAGACTTGACTGAGGGACTGGGGAGCAAGACTGCAATTTGGGAGCAGGTAATATATGAATCTGGATTTTCGAGTGCCGTGATTGATACTCGTGTAGGAAGGGTGGCTGGCGAAGCATGCTGTGAGCGAGGAGGATCGCAAAGCAGCAGAGACCGCACAGCAAGGTACGGACGACGGGCCCATGGATCCCATGCAGGGCCTCGAAGGCCTAGACGAAGCCGGACCGAAGCCAGTTTGAGCTGTATTGGAGTTGGTGCCAGTATATGTCACATTTCGTTGCCTCTCAGCGAAGAAGCTCAAGCAACTATTCCGCCCAGTGGAAGGCGGGTCCACGCTGGCGTCATTCACCGCAAGGACGTGAGAGACTTGAGGGAAGGCGACGAGAACGTAGAAAGAGATAGCATGGAAGGCGTTTGGAGTTAACCTTGAAAGGAATGCATCATGCAACACACTGTTTCTGTTCTACAAGTAGCTCCACATACGATGTGAGGAAAATGCACAAGCGGGCAGCACGAACGGTGCTCAGCGGACACTATACTCAAGGAAACCCTTCGATTCTGCATTGCCGCCTTTCAATTTGTACAAAGGGCGCTTCCCGCCTAGCCCACGTATCCAATTCCTCAACTCTGCCTACTCGCGACCAGCCTGTCTCCTGAGACGCAGCGTCCTGTCGGTCATGAGCTTGCGGATGAGGGAGAAGATGGCGAATCCGACGGCGATACTGTAGTATTTGTTAAGCCACAAGCTCCACGCACGTATACCAGCCCGGAGACTTACGCCAGGACAGCCACTACACATACTACGTCAGCCGATATATCTAATCGCAAACACTATACTCACAAAGCGGGAAGATCTCAGTGGGGATCGACTTGAGCGCCCTCAGACGCTGAGAGATGGTGTGAGCTACACAAGCCCTCAATTAGCACCACAGATATCCCTTTCTCCCCTGCGCGGAGAACAGTTCATGGTGTCCGATCCCACATACCGCTCTGCTCCTCCTTCTGCGCGACACAGTCAGCTCAATTGCCCTGCTCCCTCAAAGGCATTCCACACATACCGGCACAGGCTTCATCATGCGCATCGTCTGCTGCATGTACATCTTCGGGCTCTGACGTACGAGCAGCTGCGGGGTGCGACGCATGAACAGCATGCGGGTGGGCTGCATAGCCAGGGCGCGGGAAGCCTTGAACATTTTGACAAGAGGTGTAGGATTGAGCGGAGGTTCGAAGGGGTTCGTTTCGAGGGCGAGCAACAAGGGAGCGTGGGGTGGGTGGTGGTGAGGTGCAGCTATACGCAGCTTGACGTTGAGGCTCCTCGCGCTCCCAGAGCTCGGCTGCAGGGCACGCAACGGAAAAAGCCGTGGCCCGTCGTGGTCCAAGCGTCAACTCGGTCGAACCACAAGCTTGAACTCCCTCCATCGTCACATCCCCCAACAGCTATATCCCACCCCGCCGCCACCCCCATACCCGCTTCCTCTAACAGCAAACGCCGCAATCATGTCTGACGAGGAGAACGAGACCAAGCCCTTCAAGTTCGTCACTGGTATGTGTGCGCCCTCTGCGCTCCCAGCTGCCTGCGATGACACAATGCTAACTCCTCCTCACAGCCGGTACGTCGACCATTGCCTCCACCCCTCCCCTCCCATAGATCTAGGACTTCCGCGTGCCCAGTCGCGCGCATTACCCCGCTACAGTTCACCAATCTGACCCGCGCCCCCTCCGCTTCACAGGCTTCGACGCCCGCTTCCCGAACCAGAACCAGACCAAGCACTGCTGGCAGAACTACGTCGACTACCACAAGTGCATCAATGCCAAAGGCGAGGACTTTGCTCCCTGCCGCCAGGTGTGTATTCCTACATCTCGATCATTGCGCCGTGCACATGGCCACTTCCGGTGTCCCGGGTGGCTACTACTATGCGGCTATGTGACGTCTGCGGCGAATTGGGCTGATTGAGTGGTTTAGTTCCTGCTAGCGTACCGCTCGCTGTGCCCCAGCGCTTGGACCTCGAGATGGGACGACCAGCGTGGTGAGTTGTGCTGTGTGCTATTCAGTGCTGGATGATATGCTGATGTAGAACAGAGGCTGGTAACTTCCCAGCTAAGCTTGATTAGACAGGGATAGAGATAGAGATGAAATGGGGTGCGGTACCGGGAATGCATAGAAGCTTTGCATGTATAGTATGATAGGCAACAGCTCTGATTCCCTTTTTGACATCATCTGTTTGTGTGCAAGTCCTGTGAGGTTGGCATTGTTTTGTCTGAGCAGATTTCTGGTAGAAACCACAGCGGATGAGGATTGGTTACGACATCCAACACATCTTATTTCCCCTCATATGGTCATTACAGCACAGGTGTATCCGCATTCACATCCCGCTGAGAGGCCAAATAAAGACCAACCGCCACATAACCAAAGCCCCTCCACCCCCAGACCAGAACCAGATCCAAAAGGAAAGTATGTGCACGCTATGATGCGCTCGGAACGCCAGAATAAAAGACTGATAATCAAAACGCAACATCCATTCAGCTTGCCTGGTGGGATCAAGTCTGGAGCGTCGTTGTGATTTCGAGAGCAGACACCAAATACCCGCCGTAGATATATCGAGCTGGTGCATGTTCCGCCAGCTATTTAGACCTTGCCCACTTCACTTAGATGCGCATATAACTCGTCGGAGTAGCCGCAGTCTGATAGTTCTGTGCCGGCGGCAGCGACGGCAAACGAGCTGTTCCAAGTCTCAGCACGGGAATCCCCGCAAGCCAAAGAGTAAAGGGAAGTGGGGGGAGATTAGTAGAGAAAGGCGAACTAACGTTCTCGGAGCCAGTTGAAGATTCTCCTATTTCTATCACCTGCGCCGGCCGATTCGACTTGCACGCTGCGTTCGAAGAGTTCCTACGATGATGGTTAGCCAGAGTTCTTAGACACAAAAAGGGGGTTGAAGGGGATAGAAGAGCAAAACATACATCGTCGTCCTTCTTGATGACGACATCGAGAATCAGACTTCGGATTTCTTCGTTCTTCGTCATGTACGGGTACGGTGTCCCTTGCGCTCGTTGGACCCCCACGATTACCTCGCCCATGATCTCAAACTTCTTCCAGTTGATTCTCTCCTTCCCTTGCACTCCTCCCGGCGGCGCTTCGCGAGAGTCCCGGTTCCCTGGTGCACCCTGGAACACACTCACTCCGGGATGCGGATTAAACGCAGGCGCGAGTCTTCGGTCTCCGATGAACGTCGAGTTACCTTCAGACGCGGAAACAAGATCTCGTTTCAGGAGAGGTGTGTAGGGTATGCGTTCGTTGGAGCTGTTTTCCCATGCGAGTCGGTACGCAAAGTGTGACCGTTGGTGGGACATGAGAATATCCAGCTTCATGTAGTCCCGTTGGGTCTCCTGGGGCACAAGTTCTCTCGTCGCTACCAGGCGGTGCACGGCTGCTTTGTTTATGCCCGCCATGACGGCGCCCAGGCCGTTGTAGTTGTTCAGGGCGCGGAGTTTGCGCGCGATTCGCATCCACTTGTCCAACATGAAAGAGCGGTGTCTGGGCTTATCGCGGAGGAGGATGTAGTTTGTGACGAGGTAGGAGATGTGGTTGAAATGGTCGATCATGCGGTTGACGTTCTCGAGGCTCTTACATTTTTTCTTTTCCTCGGCGTTCAGGGAGACATGGCGTACGAGATCGCGAGGCCTAATCGAGGAGAACATGATCCAATCCATGCGGGTCAGTTCTCTGGCAATGACGTCTTCAGATTCGTTCATAAGCTGGCGCCATTGTATCTTGGATAGGGGTCTTGTCGGGTTGGGTACTAATTGCTTGGCAAGTTTCTCGTTCTTTTCGACGATGTTCAGCAATGTTTGGGACGCAGTGGAACCTGATGCGCTGGTCGACTGCGTAGTTCGTGACGTTCCGGTCCATGTCGTCCGCATACTCGGCGCCATTGACAACCGGTCACCCGTCATAGACAAATGTCCAATTGCTCGTGTGAATTCGTCATCTTCTGAGTCTTCATCCAATACGTTGTGGAAATTAGGAAGTTTATCGTTGTCGCGTTGACGGTCGCTACAGGCCCAGTCGGTGTCGTCATCTTCAGCGACAGCTTCGAGGTCTTGGATCATTTCCTTTGCGGCGACTGCAAATTCACGGTTGCCAGCTAGGCTGGATACAAATCTGCGAATCGTGCGCCTGGTGCTAGGGTACGCGAAGTCCCCAGGGTAGTGACTAACCCACTGTTGGAGAACAGTGAGGTATCGAAGTTGTGCTATCATCCTTATCACGTGTGGGTTGTTGTCTTCGTTCAAGGCATCGAAACGCTTCAAGATGGCTTCGAGCAGCTGACCGGGTGTTGCGAACTTTCGGTAAAGAGCAAGAAATATTGAAACAAACTTTGAGTCGTTCTTCGACATAGGCTGCGATAGGAGCCGATCAACGAGTTGGTCGAAGGTGTACCCATTTTCGTTAGAAGGCAGTTCAGATTGGACGCTTTGATCTCCGTCCGATGCTGGGCCTTCGGAATCATAGGAGTCGTAGCCGGGGGACTCTTCCAGGTCCAGAAATGTGTGCCCGGGAGTCTCACTAGATTTGTAGTGGTGACCTTTGACATCGGAGGACCTGCGCCTACTCCTTGCCAGGGAGAATTCGGAGTTGGCTCTTTCGTGCTTTCGTGCAGCCCATTGCTCTTTACGTACGTTGCGTACTGCCGAGGAGCTTGCGCGCGGCCGTTGCATTGACGCCTGAGAACGTGCTGGCGTAGCGTCAGGCACAATCGTTTCGAAATCGGGGAGCACTTACGCCTTTTGACCGCTATTGCAGCCCTCGTAATTCCAGACAAACACTGCTTGTCGACATCAGGGGTAGAATCCGAAGTTTGATATGCAGTGACTTTCCCAAGGAATGATCTCGCCTTCTCTTCAACCACGGCAGGGTCCACTTCACGATGCGCAGGGTGCTCATCGCACTTGCACGCCACGAGTACGAAGGGCACCGATGTCTTCGCAAGCACATCTATCGACGCTGTTAGCCATCGGGTTTGGGACTAGGACGCTATACCGACTCAAGATTTCGGGAACCCGGACAAGGCTCTCCTGATTCGCGATATCATACACAGTGACAGCTCCGTCGATACGGGGCATGGCGAAGTTGTCGATGGTCTCTGGCCATTTGATATCGTTTCGATCACCAATGTGTATGTCGTTGAAGCAAATTTCCAGAAAGCGTACCACGTAGTAGCCCTCGTCGATTCTCATCTTCCGAGTGGATACGGCCGTAGTGGGGTTGCTTGAGAGGTTGAAGGCTCGACGGATGAAGTGCGACTTGCCCGTGCCGCGCGCACCCAGAACAGCAATGTTGAGATCCTGCATACTCGACATGGACTCGGCAGTGGACTAGATGGTCTGTCAGAGCATATCTGCACCGACAAGGAGTTAGACGCACCATGACAGAGGGCACAGGGGACCTCGGGCTAGCTTGGGATTCGGAGACGCCAGGGCAATGTTTTATGTGAGTGGGCGACAGCGGTCCTTCTGTGTCCGACGAGCTGTCTGCAGAACTCGACGAAGCGTCGTCCCTGTTCTCAGCAGGGTTGGAGAAGTTGAAGCGCTGGAAGAAGGGGTCTGTGGTGATTTCGTCGTCGTCGGCCAGTGCCTCCATGTGTTCGTCGTCGGCTCCGTCGCCGCGGTCTCTGGGAACCAAGGGCGCAGAGTATGCGCGAGTCTTGATGCCGCCAGGCCGCTGACCTGTGGCGTCTGTAAACGCCGCGGCGCTCTCTCTGCGCGGAGGATGCATGTTCTGTGTGCTTTTCGCCTTTGCGGTGCGCGTCGACGAGGGCTGTTCCGACGCAGCGGTGTGAGCAAGCTGGTGCTTCTCGGATTGACCAGTAGAGGGGAGAGGGTTTCCGGTGGCGGGCATCTGCGATTATCTGGGGCGTCCAGCAGTCAGGCAGCAGGCCGCTCAGACGGCCGCGTGTACGACGTGAGGAAGAGGAGCTTGTGACAGCGCGCCGCTGGCTGCAATTCGGAGCGTAGCTCTGCTGCCAGACATTGGAGTAGCGGCTCGAAACCGGCGGCGGAGGACGAGCTGGAGAGGCCGGAGATGCGACGGCAGGGAGTTGCACTGAGGTGGAGTTCCGCAACGTTGGTGGAGAAGCTGGGAAGCATGGTGGTGGAGGAGGCGTGGTGGGCGCGCCTGAACGGGTTTAGCCGCAACGTGGAGTTAGCCGTCTGCGAGCCAATCCCCGGACCTTCTCGCTCGCAGCAACTTTAGAACCGCGCCGCAACCTTACAAACACCCTCTTCGTCGCCCACTTCAGCCCTGGGCGCCCGTCATCGCTGTCAAGAGGGCACCAAGCGCACTGCCACAGTTCCCTCGCCCGCTGGCAGCTGGCAACCTGGACGCGCATCCGACTCTCACAAGCTGCAGCCTCTGCCAGAAGCTGACCACCCCTTCTCCCTTCGAGTGTCTCTGTCGGAATTTCTGGCTCGCAGCTGAAACTCGGCCAATGGGAGCGAGCTGTCGCCGGTAAAGCTGGCGCGGTGCTGTAGCCGACACGGATGCGCCCGCGAGCGGTCTGGATGCACGGATGGCAGACCTGCATGTGATGAAGGCGCATGCCGTGCCAATCACAAAGTCCGTTGTGCCCTATTCCAAAGGTATATGTTCGCTGCTAGTCTTGGCCAACTTGCATCTTCTCAGTCGGGCACATGCTGCGCTCGGTGGCGGAAAAAACTCTGGAGTCTCTGGTTATCAGGCCTCTGGTTGATCGATGTATCAGCTTGGGGCCCTCTTGATTGGCGGGTAGCGACCACAACTGACTTCAGTCTTCGAATGAAATGTGATCGCCTGCTAAGGTGGTTGAACCTCTCGAGGCGTTGAACATGAGGAGTCAAAGCGTCCAGATATGAGAATCGTACATTGCATCTACTTATGGCCACCGGGACAGGAGGCTTGAGAGCAGTCACGTGTGTGACACTGAGCCCTCTTAGATTATTTCCCAGGCCAGTGCTGCCGAGTAGTGCTTTATCGCAGAGTACCGTTTTTCGTGAACCCGGAGCTTCGACATCTCTTATTCCTTAATGCCCTCAACTCGCACTGGTCCGGCATCGCCTGCTCACGAGCGAAGTGGTATAAAGCCTCCTGGAATCGCGTCACTTTCCTTCACGCCACCTCCTGCTTCTCTTCTTTTCCCTTCGACCCCGCTGATCTTACACATTCCAGAGCCCCTCCTTGAAACCAAATAAACGCCAGTCATGCCAGTGTTTCGTACACAAACGCCCATCAGTTATTGCTCCAAGTTGTTCCAAGCCCCAGCTTTCCGCTCGATGTAGTATCCCGGGTCCGGCCGCCGCGCTGCATGGATTTCCTTCTTAGTCAAGGCCTTGTCCACTTCTTTGACATCCACGAGCTCCTTTATCCGCATGATCTGGCCGGCCACTGAAGGCGTGACAGGGTGGTAGACGGTGGTCATTCGCTTCTTCAGGCCGAGCGCGTGGAGGACGCCTTGGATTTTGGCGGGCATGCCGATGCCGGATCTCATCAGAGTTATGCGGAAGTAGGCCATGGTGGGTGTGGAGGGAGTGCGATACCCAGGTGTGTGTACGGCGGTCTGAGGATTGGGAGCGTAGCGGCAGCAGGCGATGCTGAGGGCACTTTAATTGCAGGCGTCAGATGTCATTTCATATAGAGCAGCTGTCCACGTACCCGATTTATATGAACTTGGGACAGCCTACCGTTGGACCACGACGACTCATGAGTTGTCATCGTACACTTTTTCGAAGTCGGAGTTCAAAGCGGGCTAGCTCAATCAGGACTAGCGTTGGTGTGGCTCACAGACCCACCCGTCCATGCAGCCAAGACTGAGAGCAAACACTCCCTCCCCGAACATCACCAAATGGCACAACTCGATCAGACTGATATCGTTCTCTTTCTGCTGATCTACATCAGTTGAAACAAGCCAGCAATGCTCGTGTCCCAGCAGGACCCCACCTGTGTCAACTTCGGAAGCCTCCTGCCTTCCCCGATCCTGCACAGTGCCGCTCCCGTCCAAGGCTGTATCGACTTCCACCGTCTTCTCGTCTTGCCATGGAGACCGGCCTGCTCTACTGAATCTGGTCGTCTGCTATTGGCTCAATTGGCGCCACCGGAAGGCCTTCATCGCTCCGAAGCAGCCTTCCGTGCGCTGTGCTACTCATGCACCATGGGCCAGGACTGCGGCAAGATGCCTTGTCTCTACAGCGACTGTTCTTGCATCCAGTACTGGAGCGTACAAGGCTGCTCGGGGAAGGTACCAGAACTCGCTTCCGCTTTTTTCACCGTCTAGCTGTGTTTTTGTCCTGCCCGTCACCTCATACAATCTGTTTCATGATGTTTGCTTCCAGTCCTCTAGGCCCACCGCTTTTTCGTTCTCAAATCATAGGGCCTCGTTTAGGGCTCGTCCTGTACCGGTTCATCTCCCTCTCTGTCTTATGGCTGTATGCATACGTCCAACGGTCGCTTCCCGCGCCCCCAGCCCCCCTGATCCCTTTGACATCCGAGCATATGCATGATAAACGGCTCACTACTGCCCAGAGGCCCTCTTCCGGCTCATTTAGTGCATCCGATTCGCCAGCGACTATGAAGGGACAGGTGAGGGACAGGTACAGCAACTCTGTCGCCTGCTGCCGCCCATGGCACTCGTCAGTGGCTGTCTAGTTCACTTGTCGGTGGTTCGATTCCAAATCAACGGCTGCGCGAGCGGCGAAGAGTGCTGTTGTCTCCAGATGTTCCCTCCATAGACCTGCAGGTCGTCCCCTCGTATAGTACGGAGCAAGTCGTGGGCGCAATCAGTTATGGCCAGGATGGTTGCTTACTCCGTGACAGCTCCTCACAGCAACTTTGCACGACGATGGCCGCCGGTTCCTTGCATGCCAGCGCCTGTCTGCAGCACGGGGAGGCGGGTGGTTCAGTGCTGCTCTTCTCGTCGAAACTGATCGAAATCCATCCCAACAACATGGTACTGTTCAGTGACTCCATGCGAGCAGTATAAAAGGCGGCAAAGTGGTTGACGGGTGGAGCTTTTCACTGTTCATCGCTCGCACCGAACATCAGCTTCTTCCCAAACACTCCTGTTTACGTTATTGCCCCGGCATCTGCTCGCAATATTGGCTCGTGTAGTCAGTTCGCCTTCATCAGCTTCAACACGACCGTATCCAATACCATGGGTTACTTAGCTTACACCCTCCCTTCTCCTGCCTCACCTACATCTTATATCTCTTCCGCCTTCCCCATTTCTCCCACCTTCGCATACCCCCCGACCCCAACCTCTCCCACCTTCGCTTACTCCCCGACCTCAACCTCTCCAACCACCGGTAAGCCCACCCAAACCTGCCCCGAGGTCCACTCTTCTAATGCTTCTACAGTGTCCTCCTATTCCCGCACTACAACGGCCCAAACTCCTTCTCCGCCCAGCTGCCTCCCTCCGTACGTCTACCGGTTACACTTCCCCACGTCCCAGACGAAATACCCAGATGAGACCGGGGGGTTTCGTTCCAAAAATCAAAGCACACACCCCCAACGGTTGGATAGAGCGCGTACCTTCGCAACCGCCCATTTGAAAGGCCAAACCAATGTCTCCTCCCCTTTCGTATCCGTCTTCGACAACCTCAATCATGCTAAAACAATGGCCCTCTCCTACGCACAACATTTGGACATGGAAATTACCCTTGTCACAATCGACACGACAAGACTTGCACGCGGCCCTATCTTTCGTGCCCAAGACGTCCTGCGCCCCAGCGATGCCGGGTGGGACCACCCGATGCATAAGGGTGAGTATCTCTTGCTGCATCGCGTTCCGGGTCACGCGTGCGTGGAGGAGATGTACGTTGGAAGGGTACGGGCGAACAACTTGGGCGCTATCGGGCCGCTTGCAAGGAAGGCGAGCGAGGATGAGGAGATGGGGGAAGAGCTCGACATGGAGGTGGCGGGGGAGAGGGTGGGGAAGTGGTTCGACGAGGTGATGTGACGACGTCTTTGTGTTTCTTATGGTGGTGCTCTGGAATTGGAGGCGTTTGGCGGTTGCTATTGCTCCTTGTTCCCTTCTCAACTCTTATCGCCCGGGCTCGCTCCCGCTTGTCATTGACGCACACGTACTTTGTTTAATGGGGGATTTGGTCTGCTTTTCTCAGACGTTGGGGCTCTGTCTATTTCTATCACTGTATACTTGAGGATATATTGGGTAAGCTGCGCCTTTTTCACAATGAATGTTACGAAGTCCAAGTCTTGATGTTTCCCTACTTTGCTCGTTGTGTATCAAATGAGTTCGGAAGTGAGCAACTCCACTTCGTCCAAAGCCTTGAATTGCACAGTTGCACGTCTGTCTGGCACGCAGGTGACTATTGATACTGACTGCTTCTCGTGGTCCCAGTCGAGACAGCCAGTAAGTGAACAGATGGCACATCTATTTAGGTTATATCATCAACACACCTGATAAACGCAACCACATCCTCGCCCGTATCTCTCTGCCCTCCTCACGCACCCCCACGACCGTCCACATTGGACGACACTTCGATACCGTGTTAGGTGCGCCAGACTCAAGCCAACAGTAAGGTGCTTACGCTGCGGTCACAGACCTGGCTGACTAGTGCCGCAGAAGAAGATTGTGAAATTGTTACACCCTCTACCTGACCATGATCTAGACCACCCCGCCAGGTGGCCTCGCCCAGATCCCAGGAGAATGTGATGAGAGATGTACCAAGTCGTTGAATAGCTCACGACCAAGAGATACCCCTTGGCATATGTCCGTCAGTGTGCCATCCCCATGGAACGCAAGTCGGCAAGCCAAAACCCTATCCAAACACATCCAAGATCAGAAAAAACAGTTCAATCTGTCATCAACCCCACACCTCACCATTATCCCCTCCCAGGTGCTCTTACCAACCTCCTATTTCTTCTTCCCCTCATGCTCCGTCTCGTTGTCACCCTTCTCACCATTCTTCGCCTCCCTCTCCTTCTCCCTCTCTTTTTCCCCCTCCGCCCTCAACGCCTTCCCCTTCCACATCCTCACCTCCTCCACCAACCCGCGAACCTTCTCCTGCAGCCCCCAAACCTCGCTCATCCTCTCCCTCGCACTACGATCCATCATTTGCATGATCCCCTCATCCAAACCCCGAGGGTCATCCCCGCCTCGCCGCATCCCCGGCAACATCTCCTTCCACGACTCGTGTCGACTCGGTTTGTCAGACCGCACGCGCTGGTAGCCTGTGTTTTGGAGTACGTAGGCGTAGGTTTTGTTTGGTGGGTCCGTGGCGCGGGTGGCTTGGGGCGATGTGGTGAAGTGAGAAGAGCCGTTGGACACTGAGGAGGTCCCTTGGGAGGTGGTGAATGTGGGTTCGGGTGGGTAGAGGTCGTCGATGTCCCATTCGGAGGAGTCCATGCCGTAGTAGGCGGGGTTGCCGTAGAGTTTGCCGATGGGGTTTGGTTGGTGCTGGGACTGGGACTGAGACTGGTGACGGGCTTGAGGGTGGGGTTGGGAGGAGGCGTGGGATACGGCGACGCGGGCGAAGAGGTCGGCAGAGAGTGCGGGTGTCATTGTGGGTGTTTGTTCGGTGAGAGGGTAGATAGAGGCGCAGTTCGACGTTTGTGATGCTGGACAACTGCTCTTGGGAAGCGTTCTTCTTGTTAGTTGCCTAGGAACTGTCAAATCATTTTAAGATGAGATGACCTCAGAGACTTACAAGATAAGGAAGAGGAGCCGAGAGTGTCTGATTGTTGCTTGTTAAGCTGAAAGCTGGGATGGCCGGAAGATGAGGGTAGTGGACCTGTATACCTGGTCAGACAATAGAAAGTCATCAACGTGAATAGAACAATGACAAGGCAAGTATCTGAATAACTACAATAGCTTCGACACTTACAATATGGGTCTCTGTTACAGACCACTTTCACCAGGCACAACAATAGATTCGGTCAATGTGCAGCTTGTATCAACACGCCAATTCAGACTGGTCATATGCTGTGACTCCAAGCCGAACTCAATAATTCAGAGAAACCGTCGGTTTCGCTGGCAGAAACAAGAAAGGAGAACCAGAGGAGCGGAGGGCAGGACTGATATATATATCGCGCGCGCCCTCTCGCAATATCCAACGTCATACCAACTCAACAATTACCTAACCTGCAAACGTCTCTCACCTCGCGCGCAAAATCGGTGTGAAGCGTGCGAAGAGGATCGCATGACGCTGAGTGAAACCCCCATGATCAGTACAGGTAAGAATGACCAGGGTGAAAGATGGCGGTGGACGGTGGAAAGCAGAACAATAGCTGGCATGCTCCGATGGCGCAGGATACAATAGGGCGTCCGATAGCGGTGGCGGAGAGAGAAACAAACGCCGTCGAGTAAATACGAAACCCTATGACGTAGTTCCAAGAAAGCGAAATAAGATGCAGCAAAATGGTATTTTCATATCCATACCGCCTATCCAGCATGCTCAAAGATACCGAGGTATGTAGTCGCATGCTCAAAGATTAATCCTGCCTGACCGATATGTCATAACGCCACAAGCACCGAGAGACCCTCCTAGACACGTGCACACTGTCACCATCCCACAGGAAATTGCCTACTTCTTCCTTCCTCGACCGCCAGCAGTACCCTTGCCCTTCCCCTTGCGCTTAGGCTTAGTATCCTCCTCGCTCTCCTCGTCCTCGTCATCCTCATCAACCGCTTTCTTCTTGCCGCGGGACTTCTGCGGTTGGGCTTTCTTGGCCGCCGCCTTCTTCTTCGGCTGTTTGACATACTTGTCCTTGCTCAGATCCACATCCTCATCTTCCTCTTTGATCTCTTCGACGACTTCACCCTCATCAGATTCTTCGATCGCTTCCTCGAGATCTGGCTTTTCTTTGGCGGCCTTCTTCGGCGCGAGAACGGTGCTAGCTTTCATGAAGGGAAGCGGGTGGGATTGCTGGTTGTACCTGGTTCGAAGTTAGACGGGAAATCAACAACCAAGGACGAATTACATACAATCTCGTGAACGTAGACTTCGCTTGTGGCGCAATCTTGACTTTCTCCATATTCATCGGGCCCACACCAAGCTCCATGATGGCGTCGAAGTCGTCTTTGGTGAGGAAGTAGCTATCCATGAGATCGATAATCTCAGGCACAGCGTCTTTGCCCTCACTCTCAAGCTTCTTGACAAGCTCAGTCCAAAAGACCGGGATGTAGTGTTGTCTGACCTCATGCCTGTCGCCCGACGACCGCAACCGCATATGCGCCTGGATCTCCTTGACCATACGCATGAGCTTTTGCTGGTTACTGTTTTTGCCCAGCCATGACGTGAAGCGAATGCCTCCATGGCCGCCCAGACTACCCGCTATGAAGCTTGCAGGACGTACAAAGCTGAAGACTGCATGCGTCGGCATCAGGCTCCACTGCTGCTGGGAACCGTGGATCATGCGGTCAACCAGATCACCGTCGCTGATGCTATCAGCAGCTTCTGATGCGAGCTCGAGCATCTTGAGGTTTTGTTCTTTGCCGTGGTACTGCGAAGCCTTCGCAGGAGTCGTACCGAGATAGTTCTCTTGAAGCATGAGTGGGCTGAATTCGTGGTCGTTGAAGTACAACTCGATCTTCTCGTTCAGAGTGGCCTTGCTGCTGGCGGCGAACAGACCGCCACCCAAAATTTTTCCAGTGATATCCCACGGCTTGAGAATAACGTGCTTCTCCCAGGCCTTGGACATCTGCTTGCCTTTGTCGAAGTCCATCGACTCCCGGTCCATCTTCGCAGTTGATATCATGTTCACAACCTGCCGGATATCGGCATGACTGCCTTCGATCAAGGCGTTGATGACTGGAGCCGGCATTTTGAGCCCTTCGCGAAACGCAATTGTCATGATCCGTGATCGTATCTGGTCGACAGTCGGTCGACGGAACGGTAAATCAAACGTGACGTAGTCGAAAGGCTTCATCTTCGGCAGCTTCCTGTCATTGCAGATAAGGATCATCGGAATCTCGGATTTCTTGCACACTGCGGCGAGCGCGCCGACACCGCCTCGGTCACCTGCAGACATTCCGTCCACCTCGTCCATGATCAATACGAGCTTCTTCCTCGACTTCTCCACCTGCTTTCCATCACCAGCAAAATAACCGAGCAATGATGTCGTGCTGAGGACGCCCCGCAACCCTTCCTCGACGAGCTTCTTGCTTCTCGTATCACTAGCGTTGCTTTCGACGATGTCGTAACCTTCCAACTTAGCAACAAGGTGAGCGGCAGTCGTCTTGCCAATACCAGGAGGTCCGTGGAGCATAACGGCTCGGAACACCCCGCTGCCATCAGGCCCAGCCAGCTTGAAGCCCGTCTTCTGACTCTTGTGGAATCTCTGAAGCCATCGCTGTAGCTTTTCAACCGTGGACTTGTTTCCACATATCTGACCGAGCGACGTCGGTGCGTATTTGACTGTCCACAATCGGGAATCAACCTCGGGCTCTTTCTTAGCGGCGGAAGAGGAGCCATGAGCAGTGCTTTTGCGAGCCGCTGCCGCAGCTTGAAGCTTCGCCTTCTCCTCTTTCTCAATGAGCGCGGCTTGCTCTTTGATCTTCTCCTCTTCTTTTCTGAGCTTCTCCTTGTGCGCGGCTTGAGCCTTAGAGTCACCAGCATGACCACTGGCCGATAGTTTCTCAATCAGCTGCGTCAGACCCTCCTCGTTGATCGTCTTGATGTTTAGCTCCTGGATCTTCCGCAGCTTGCTAGGACCCGCATCTGAGCCTAACACAACAAAATCTGTTTTCTTGCTCGGCGCCCCGACCACCTTTCCGCCATGACGCTTTACAAGCTCTTGTGCTTCGGGACGGCCCCATTTCTCAAGTTGCCCGGTGAAGACGAAGGAGAGTCCAGCGAGGCAGGTTTCGGTTCCGGATGGCATCTCGCCGGAGAATCCGCCAGCCGGCGCCCCTTGAGCACCTCCACCCTTATTTCGCCAGTCGAATTTGACATTGTCATCTTTCGGTGGCGGGGTCGGAGGGCGGACGAGGGTGATGCTATCATAAATGGCTTGAACACCAGCGTCTTCCTGCACATCCTCCTTCTTGGCCTTCTTCTTCGGCGGTGTCTTTGCGGGAGTAGCCTTCTTCGCACGGCCCTTCTTTGGCGGCTCCTCCTCTTCCTCATCATCGTCGTCCTCAGGAGTCTTGCGCTTACGACCCGCGGTGGAAGTCTTCTTCGGTTTGCTCTTTACCGCCGCTTCCTCCTCGTCTGGCACAACAAAGTTATCGTCGGCATCGACATCTTTCATGTCTACATCTTCGTCGTCCGGTTCGAACTCATCCTCTTCTTTCAAGGTCTTCTGTTTCTGTGCCGGTTGCCTCGGAGTGCCCCGCTTTGGCAAGGGGATCGCGGTGTCATCATCGTCACTTTCCACCTCCACATAATCGTCCTTCTTCCTTCCCGGCTTGAAATCATCTTCAAAGATATCGTCGGCAGCATCGAGATCATCGTCGGGAAACTCGTCCTCGTCGTCTCTCTCCGCATACGATATAGGTTTCTTCCCACGGGCTGAGCTTCTGCCATTCGTCTTCGCAGGCGTTTTCTTGGGAGTAGCCTTAGGCGTACTTGCAGCAGGCTTTCCGGCCTTCACCGGTGCAGATCGCTTCGGTTTATTCGTGCCTGCGAAGAATGCCGAAGTCGTCGTCTCCTGTAGTTCTGGCGTAGGCTCGCGCTTTGCTTTCGGTGCGGTTTTCTTTGGGGTCGCTTTCTTCGGTCTGCGTATAATCAGTGGAACGTCTTGCGAATGGCGATGGCTCTCTCACTTCACTTCCTCGAAGTCGTCATCGTCCTCAGAACTTTCGACGACACGACGACCCTTTTTCTTTGGTGCAGATTTCTTCGGTGGGGGCGCCTGAGGTTGGGGGTAAGTCCCTCGTGCTCCCTTCGCTGTCATAGATCGAGTAATCGCCATTGTTGCGTGGCGTGGTAGAAGGGAAGTATAGAAAAGTGCAAGAGAAGTGCAGAAGAAGCGCGGCGGGGGGGGTGTGGGTAGAGGGTTGTTTAAGAGGTATGTCAAACTGTCGGTGAGTATGAATGTATACATACCTCATCCTTCTGGCTTCCCTGACTCTTCGCTCCACCACCAAAGAAGCTCCTAATATCCGCGGGCATCCTCAATCGTACACTCCGGTCGCACAACAACAAAGTGGACTCGTATACAGCTTCACACCCTCACAAACAAAGGCGTCGTGGGACAACGGAAAAGGACGCAATGGGGCATACGTGTAAAGTGGCAGGCAACGAGCTCCGTCATCAACGCGTCGGCCGTTCGTCGCGCGGTCACATTAGCCCGAGACGCGCTTACCCAAACCGCGCAGGTTGCGCCACAGACTCACCAGCCACCTCTTGGCAACAATCTTGAACCCGCAGACGAACACCTCCGCAGTGGTGGATCGCTCCCCGACGTCAAAGCACAAACAGCGACACCATGCCCCCTCCGAGAATATCAAGTCTAGCCGCTCAGATGAGCGCGCTGTCGCTCGGAGCTGCGAGGCCTAGGGGTACGTTGCTAACTTCTCCCCCATGCCTCGAAATCATGGACATCTACAGCTAACAGCACCAGTCGCACCCCAACCAGCAATCCCACAATTCCTCCTCCCCGCCGTAACCCCCTCCATCCGTCTCTTCACCACCACCTCCCTCCTCCAAAACTGGCTGGCCCCCAAAGCTGGCGAATCCCGCAAATCCCGCAAAGGCCGATGCCGCGTGCCCACAGGCGGCAGCATGCGCGGCACGACGGTCGTATGGGGCGATTACGGGCTTCGAATGCGCGACCACGATCGCCGGATCTCTGCGCACCAGTTGAAAGTCGCGGAAGAGACGATCCGAAAAAGGTTGAGGGGTATGAAGTTCAGACTGTATATGCGGATTGCGGCGAACATTGGTGTGTATACGAGTGGAAATGAGAGTCGTATGGGTAAGGGAAAGGGAAGCTTTGATCGGTGGACTGCGAGGGTGGCGGTTAGTAAAATTATTTTTGAGCTCAAGGGGGAATTGCATGAGCAGGTGGTTAGGGATGCGTTTAGGTTGGCGGGGAATAAGCTGCCGGGTGAGTCCTTGTTGGGGGTGGTATGATGGCGAAGGGGGACTAACAAAAGACAGGTCTGTACGAGTTCGTGAAGAAGGGTGATCCGCCGGTTATGGGTTTGACCAAGGTGGGCGTCAATGGAGTTACAGAGGCGGATCTCAAGAGGCCGAGGAAGAAGCTGGATTTGGAGGAGACCGTAGCAAAGCTTCCGGGGGCAAAGCTCCCTGCAGCAGGCGAGTCTGCTTAGAGTTATACAGGAGGTGTCTGTACGATTATCTGCGTGTATATGCATAAGCTCACCATGCACTCGAGTTGGGTACTGGTTCTGATTTGAAGAATACGGCTTAGAACGAGCACGGCACCTATTACGCCTTGTACAAAGTATCCAAAAACCCCTTCGCCAAGTCCACCACAACACTCTTATTCGGGAGGCTTCCAGCAACACCATACAAAGCCGCCGTATCCCCCTTCACAGGCCCCTTATGCCCCCTCCCTTCTGCGATCCTCTTCCTCTCCCGCTCCCTCGCCTCCTCGGTAACCTCAACCAAATCCACAATCAACTTATCCGCCGCCGCCACGATCGGGATCGTGACAGCAACATGGATTGCAGGCGGCGACTGCAAGGCATTCAGATGCCATCCCTTCTCACCCATCGCGTCGGCAATGTCGTAGATATCGAGAGTAGGTGAGTGGAAAGCGACGACCGAGACGAGCGGCCGACCAATCACCTTCAGGTCTGTGCATAGCTCTGGCATCTCCCTGATGGCGCCTTCGATCTTCTTCATAGTGCCTACGATTTTGTGGCATGCTGAGATGTAGCCGTTCTCTCCTTGTCTAACAAGACTAGCCCAGCATCCTGCGATGAGTGCGCCAGGTCGAGAGCCAGCTATACTGGGAGAGGCGTATACACCGCCCGGCCAGTCTGGGGAGATGAAGTATTGGTACTTGCGGTAATCGTCGGAGCGATAGAGAACGGTGCTGTTGCCCTTGGGCGCGAATCCATATTTGTGGGTGTCACAGCTGATCGAAGTGACGCCCTTAAGTTTGAAATCGAACGGTTCAGATTCAAATCCGGCTTTTGTCAACAGGGGGATGAGGAAGGAGCCAAGACAGCAGTCGACGTGGAGAGGGAGCTTCTTCTTGTGAGCAATGCGCGAAAGGCCAGGTATGTCGTCAATGATTCCATGCGGGAAGTTTGGTGCCGACCCCACGAGCAGCACGGTGTTCGGGTTGACGAGCCGAGAGACGGCGCGAAGGTCGACCTTGTAGGCAGGCGCTTTGCATGCAACGAGGTGGATTTTGATCTTGAAGTATTCGCCGGCTTTGCGGAATGCCGTATGTGCCGTTTCGGGAAGAATCATTTCGGGCTCGGTGACGCCTCTCTCGCTGTATGCTTTGTTCCGCGCGCTTAGGCAAGCCATGAGAATGGACTCTGTGCCGCCGCTAGTGGTAACTCCTACAGCGCCTTCGGGTGCGTTGAACAGTGAGAGGACCTTGATCGACGTTAGCACAAGCGCTATCCTTACAGATATCGTTCATACCATTGCAACGACCTCAGCCTCCATCTTCCGTACTCCAGGGAAAACATCCGGATGGATAGGATTCGACACCAAGAACTTCCCAAAAGCCTCCTCCTGCAGCTTCAACAGCTCCTCACCGCCATGGTAAACAGCGCCACTGACCCTGCCATCCTCCCATCGTGTATGCTCCATACCTTCGAGATCAGCCAGGGCCTTGCGCACCTGCTCCGTCGACCATCCGTCCTTGGGAAGGGTAATGGTCCTCTCCACACCAGGTCCCGATGGCACGAGCTTCCTTTCCAGTTTCAAAATCGACTCTGAGACCTGTGATTGCACCTTTGTCCGCACGCCAGGGAGGCGCAGGAACACGCCATAGAGCGCATGGCGAATGTAGGCATACAAATCGAAGACGGAGCCCCCGATGCCGCGTCCTTTGAGCTGGTAGAAGAGCTTGCGTGTCCAGCGTATGAGAAAGAGAATGAAGACTACATTACGGATCCTGCAGCAGTGTCAGTCTAGAGCGGAGGCATGATGGATGGGAAGCATGCTCACACATCGAGATTCAAACCAAGGTTTGCTAGCCGCACTTGGGCGGAGCTCTTTCGCGCAGAGACCTCGCGGAGGCTGATGGGGAGTCGTGAAGAGCCCGGCATCGCTATTAGGTGGTCCTGGGTTGGCGGAAGTCGTGCATCACGGAAGAGTTGCAGTCGGAGCTGTGCTTCGGAAGTACGTCAACGGGGGCCGCTTCTTTCACATGGCCGCGGCAAGTCCCACAAGTGTGTGGCCCGTGCCACTTCCACATGCAGCGGCGACCGTCGCCCAATCGGGCCCAACACCGTTGAATGAGAACCTTGGAAAATATCTGGGTAACCTTGTAACCTGCATGCATGCTTATCCGTATGTATAGCCCAAGGAGATGCCCAGGTCTGTGGAGCCCTTGGAGACGCACGTTGCATGTTTCTCCCGTAGAAATGACCAGAAAAGGAATTGAATCAATGTAGGAGGCATTGGGTGGCAACGATAGGTGAAAAGCACGAGGGCAGTAGCTGCTTTATGCTCATCGGTCAATCAGAGACACCTGACATTAAGGGTAAGGTGAAGGTAACCGACCCAGGCCCTAGTGATATCAAACTCAAAGTCACAACACACATCACAGATTTGGGCACATGGATCAATGTTCGCAAACTCCAACAACTTCAATTCACTACCCCTTCCTCACCCCCTCACACACCCTCCATCTACAAGAACATAGCGGCAAGAGCACCAGCGCCAGCCAGGACACCGCCGACCTTCAGGCCGGAAGCAGCACCGGTGAACTCAGGAGGAGCAGGGTAGACACCAGTACCAGTGGGATACGGGGAGTGCTCAACCGGGGGAGCGCCGGAGCCGGTGGGAACGACCGACGGGTAGTGGACGTCGGAGGTCGGGTAGGGAGGAACGGAGGGAGCGGCCGTCTTGGTGACGGGGATGGTGTTGCCGTAGGTGACGGTCTCCGTGACGGTGACAACGGTGCAGGTGTCTGTGTCTGTTAGGATGGCCCCCATCGAAAGAGTGAGAGGATATCGTACCGGTGGAGGCAGCATAGGCGCCAGCGGCGAGAGCGGCAACAACGGCGAAGAACTTCATTTTGATGGTTTGGTGGGTATTAAACAAAAAGTTGTTTTGGGATTGGAAGAGTTGCGAGTTGGAAAAAGAATGTGGTTGGTCGTTGGTCGTTTGGTGCAAAAGAGCGACTACAGTGAAAGTACTGTGGAATTACGATCGATCGTCAAGATGATGAGAAATGAAGAAGAGATGGGAAGATAGAGGCTCATATATTGTGTGCATAGTCCGGGGTGTGGTGCACAGTCCCCCACGTTCCAATTATCGAGCCGCAATCTTCATTTCGGGTCGATTACAGGGTGTTTTATCAGTGGGTCGGTGTCGGGTCGAGACGCCTGGGGCGGCTTGGATGAGGCGCGGCAGATTGTTGTGGATTTTGTGTCTTGCTTCTCTTTGCTCACCGCTGTGTTCTCAATCTCCATTTGGCCGTTGCCAGCACAGAACAGCTGTTCGCTGGAAAGGACATCATACATGCAATTGCAACATCATCTCGGGTCCTCCTCCGGACATTGCGACCACAGCCTCAGCATCCTCCTCTTGTCTGACATGCATCTCCGAACATGGCCAGTTTCGAAACATCACAAATTCCCACATCGGCTGACGCCACACGGAGGACCAGCGAGATTGCGTGCTCGTGCGTCCGACAACAATTTGATTGGCGAGCCAGTGCTTGATAGGCGATGGATCCCGGTTTTAGAGAGTTGGTCCGTTGTTTGACGGGAGCGGACACCGGGGAATTGATAGCGCCCCTTAGCACGCTAACCCGACTTCAGTAAGGCGTTGATTGCAGGGTCGACATCCATCCCTTGCTGTTGATGGTGTTGACGTTCGAGATCTGGCCGACATAGGAGATGACGTTGCTTGTAACGTTGTTTGTGCTCTGGGTTGTAAAAAGCAGATTCATAGTCTGTACGAGAATATCCTCTAACAAGGTGTCATGCATTCCAACGCCGGGTATAGTTCCATAAAAATCAGCGCCCTACCAACAACAGCGAACGATTCCACGCCGCAAGGACCATAAAAGATAACATGAGCGCCTCTCGTATTCCGACCAAAGCGCCCAAACATCAAGAACAACCTTGGCTTGCAATCGCAACATCAAGCAGTAACGCCGGTAACGTTGCCGGCCGCTGTGATCCCACCTCCTCTTCTCGGGCCTACAAAGCCCCTGCGCTGGCGTCCTGTCCGTCCTCGTCCAAGCCAGTTGTATTTAAGCTCTTTGTTCAGCTTGCCCATCTTTTCTTGGGCTTCATCGCTAGACTGCAAGCTGACCAGCACCGATACGCACTGCAACATGCGCCCAACCGTCTCCGTGACCTTGGCAGAGTCCATAGGCTGTGGGCGAAGCGCTGGAGGGATGGGCGCATGTGGTGGGTACAAGTTGTTGTTACCCGAATTTGAATGTATAGAATGTGCGGAAAAAGAGCCGGCAGACGTGTTCGACGTTGCTCGCGAGCGAGACGCTGAGTTGAATGTCGAAGATGCCATACTAACCGTGCTCTCCAGGTAACCGCCCGATGAACCATGCGATGTTGAGTTGACGCTGCCCATGGCGTCGTGTGCGCTTGCCGCAGTTCCTGGCCGAGCATATGTTTCGGACGGGATGAGGGAAGGAGATTCGAGACCAGCGTTCAGGTTTTCGAGTGACAAGCGAGAGAATATGGTCATCAGTGTGTCGTATCTCGGGAGAATGACAGTGTCTCGGAAAATAAGGAGCGTCATACGACGTACGTCGAGCTCCCCTAGGATAGGTATGTTCTTGTTCTCGGGTGACTTGGTGTTCATCTCATCCGGCAGCTTCACGCCCCAGAACTCAGCGGCAGCAATGCTAGACATGATGCCTTTGCCCCTGAACTCTAGGTCCAAAGGCAGGAACACTGCCTGCAAGAAAGGCAGGATGGTGGTAAACACAACCAGCCACATCTCCACCAGGTGCGGGATGAGCCTATCATCCGGGACGTGGCGTAGTGTCTGATCCAGCGAGGAGAATCCCGTCGACAAGAGCTCGTTGAGGTCCTCCATGACGAGAATCGGCGACCGTCTTTGTATGCAGCGCTTGATATGCACTGTGACAAGCGTGTTGAAATCCTCTACGGGTGGCCGAGGATCTTCACCCTCGAAAATATGCAGAAGTCGTGCCTTGAGCAGCGGCCAGGCATCGTCAGGCGACAACCCCGATATCCCGAAGGCGTGGCCAATATTGGCCATGGTATCATTCGAGTAGGTCAAGGCCGCAGCAGGGGATGGATTCATGGCAGAGACAGGGGCGGGGCCCATGCTTCCCACCATAGATGGCCACTCAGATCGATCGGTGCTGAAGGACTGGTTGCGTTCTCGAAACGGCGCGTCGAGAGCAGGGTCCAGGAATGCAGCAGCCTTCTCATCCTTCTTCTTTTGTCTGAGGTGGCGTCCGCCATGCCTGAGGTCCAATCCAGTGACAGAACTGGCAAACGAGCTGGCATGCCCCGGAGACGGAGGAACGGCAAAGGAGTAGAGTGGCTGTGGCGCGTTGGGATCCGTAGGGCGGGACGTGCTACTTGCAGAGGAGAGAGGGAGGTTGTGGTCGTCCCTCTCTTTTAGTTTGTGTTTCTGGCGCGAGAGGAAGTGATGCTTGTGTTTCTCCTTTTCTTTTTCCTTTTCCGGTATCATGGGAACCAGTGTAGATGTCGAGGCGTTCGTAGTGGAATAGAGGGACGGATTGGTGTTCATGCCAGGCTCTCCAAGACTAGTCGTGGACTGGTTCATCATCATGCGGTTCAGTGCTTGTGAGGTATGTATGCCAATCCCGATCTTACCAGGAGAGGGCAGCGTTTGGCTCTTCTTGTCCGCATCTTTTGATTCCATCTTTAGCGGTTTACCCTTGGAGGAGAACAGCTTCATCTTGTTGCTCTTCTCTTTGACTGGACGTGGGGGCTCAAAGCTCTGGACGGGCTTTGGCGACCCGTGCTCGTGCGCAGCGGGAGCAACACCCGGGGAATGCAATGGACTCCGTGGAAAAGCCATGTTCGCTGCCGCCGTCGCAGCCATTCTCCCCCCGCCTACGATGCCATTGGCGTAGGTCATGCCGTTCGTCTTGAACGTGACGGTCGGTGCGCCGGGGAGCGGCGGCGGGCTCGACGCTTGTCGGTGTCCAGGCGGACCGGTAGCGCCAGGCTCGGGAATGGTGGTAGAGCGCTTTATGTTGTGCTGAGGGTTCTGCATGGCGGCCTGGGCTGCAATCTGCGAGGCGCTGAGCAGTGTCTGGCTCGACATATTGGTCTGGCTGGATGACGGCAGAACGGGCTCGAAGTAGCCCTGCGAGCGCTGTCGGGGGCGGTGTCCTAGCCGCGCGCCCAATTCACCCTGCAGGCCATTGTCGTCGTTGCGAGTAGAGAGATCGCTGCGGAGGTAGGTCACAGTGGGGCGCGAGTAGTTCTGGGGCGTGTGGGCATCGGAGCCCCGGGGAGGCAGCGGAGAGCGGCGCTGCAGCGTGTGCTGCGAGCCGTCGGAATCGGAATCGTCCAGCGGATCCGGCCTCGGCGCGGTGGGCGTGTGGGGTGGTGGTGACGAGGGAGGCATCCTCAGTGTTGCATAGTATGATAGGCTGTGCGTGGTGTGACAACAGAGCCGGCTGCGTACGGCTCCGGATGCGCGCGGGCGGCTACGCGGCAGGGTCCATGTCCAGCATGGAGAGATCGGAGTGAGCAGAATCAAGGCTGATCGACAGGAACAGAGGACGGTGCAGATTCGGAAGGAGGTCGTGTGTTGGCTGTGTCGTCCTGAGTTGTGAGGGTGAGGCTGGTGATGCTGGACGGTGATGATGTCTTGGCCTCGAGTGGCGGGGGTGTTGGATCGCCGCCAGGGTTCCCTTGCAAGCGTAACCGAGCTCAGTGCATCTCCACATTCCTCTCCAGAGGTCCGACTCTCTTCTACCACAAAATCTACAAAAGTCGAACTCCAATATGGGCGCCGTGAAAGCTGAGTACCGATGCCCAGAGAAGTCAGACTGTTGCCAGTTCATACAGAACGTCGACAAAGACCTTGGCGCTGCACTTTCCACTGATGAGCGCGTCGCTTTCCTTGCCAGCCTGCAGGAAGCAGTAAAGCACATTCAGGGCGACTTGAATGACCACCTGACGCAACTGATGGAGAAAGACAAGGCTGCGAATGGGAAGGTTGACGCTTCCAAGGCGGAAGATAACTATGGGGAAGAGGTCGTGGAAGAAGACTGAGTGACGGATCAAGCTTGCAAGGGAGACTTGAGTCAAAGGTGTGTTCAGTGATTGAGTGCCCAGGTGGCTGTCTTGAATTATTGCTGACAAGAGAAGGCTTCTAGTGTCACTGCCTCAGTCCTATACCTCGTTGGGCTGCTTAACTGCAGATCTCGAATGCCCGGGTGTACACTTGCTCTGCAGCATGAGGACTCTAGTACATACTTCGGCACTCTGTTCAGGGCATCTATTGGACGCATCAACCTTCGTCTTCAGAGTTGACTTTTCCAACGGTTTATCAGCATTCTTGCGATAATCCAACCGGAGTCGGGCCTCTATCTTCACCGCCGCCTCCACCATTTCGAGGACAATTGTTTATCTTGTATATCGATTCGATTGTCGCTACTCCGTCTTATTCACCAGCAGTTAAATACATTCAACATGATCTCAAGCCATGACGACTCAATCAATCCAGCTCCTCGAACCGCTCAATCTTTCGTGTGCACGCATTTTGCTCAACTCCGGGAGGCGTAGTCATCCGAGAAGCAATAAGCTACGGCGATATTTTGGCTTGTTGTGTAATCTGGTTGCCCAATCGGAAATTGACAGGCTGCGTTTCCATCGACTTTCTTCGGCTCGCCTCCACAAGGGTAAGCTGAGATATCTCTTCGACCTATGGTATACGAGCACCGGATCGACCATATCACGAGTACCTGCGCCCGCGTAACGTGGAAAATAATGATAGGGCACACACCGTCAAAAAGAAGCCAACACTCGAAGAAGGATGAGACCGATTGGCAGACTTGTCTCGGCGTACACGCCAAGCATTGCTGTGCCACTCAGTACAGCGGGGTAGAGCATGCTCAGGGTGTGGACTTCCAGGCATGTTGTCAGAGAGAGGGTTCCTGACTTATTCAACAGCTTTCTTTCTCCTATAATCGAATCGAATGACGCAATCAAGTATGGAAAATGAGATCTACAGATCCTGACGCTAACACATACCCAAGCCATCACAGCAGCGCCTCAGCAGGATGTCACAACTTCGCTGTCTGAGTACCCGCCTAAAGCAGACTTGCGTGCTGTCATATCCAGACCTTTACCCTCAATCAAGCCTGGCCTAATTGACCCGTCTTCAATAACCTCTGACGAGGCCGGGGTTCACGCTCAAGCCGCACTCAGCGCCCTCACTGAAGGCTTACTCGCCCAGGATTTGGAGGATCTTGTTAAGATTTTCTTTCCCGAGCAAGCATTTTGGCGTGATACCATAGCGTTCACTACCCATATCCGTACATTTTCGGGTGCTCGTGTAGCCGCCACTGCTCTCCAGGATCTTGCCCGTGTTCGAGGGCTTGGAAAAGGGTTCACTATAGAAGGGCAGCCGCAACTTATAGTCATCAGCTCAAGCTTGGTGGGTCGTATCTAATG
Organism: Sporormia fimetaria CBS 119925; assembly: GCA_010093795.1. Taxonomy (NCBI): domain Eukaryota; kingdom Fungi; phylum Ascomycota; class Dothideomycetes; order Pleosporales; family Sporormiaceae; genus Sporormia; species Sporormia fimetaria. Next base: position 398,987 of record MU006580.1, on the reverse strand, counting down.
CTTGCGTTACGTGTTGTACGCTAACAACTTACTCTGCGAAGGTGTTCATCGACTGTGAAATTTCATTCCAAACACAGACACCCGGCCAGGCTTGCATGGGGAGATTGATCCTTCTTCCTACAAAGCCCGAGGGATACGACAAACCAGTGTGGAAAATATGGATTCTCTCTACTTGGGTTGAAGGGCTGATAAAACATCCGGAAAACGAGGATTTGCTACGATCCCCTGGCCGAGACTTGAGCGGTGCCGAAACCATCAACACGGATGTGTGTATCCTCGGTGCTGGATCAGCGTATGTGTTCTCACGACTCAAATTGCCTCGCTCCGATAGCTTACTATTGTCAATAGCGGGCTCATGGCTGCGGCCAGTTTGAAAGCATTGGGCATCGAAAGCGTGATACTTGACCGCAACGCTCAGGCCGGAGACAGCTGGAGGAATCGCTATGACAGCTTGAGGCTCCACACACCAACATCCAGCGCTGCCATGCCCTTCAAAGGTCGAAGCTTTTCCCATCTATGCCACGTTAATGATTGAGCGTCTAACGCCTCTAACAGGCTATAGAGAGGACCAACAGACCCCTCATCTCCTTACAAAAGACGAAATTGCAGATTGTCTTCGCGAGTATGCGGAAGAGTTTCGTCTCAATATCATTGCCTCCGCGGCCATCCAATCCACCACCTTCCACCCTGCGCAGGGACAGTGGACCGTTACATTCGAAACAGGCGACAATGGCGCCATTCGAACCATCATAAGCAAGCACTTCATCCAGGCTACGGGACTCAATTCAGCACGGCCGTATGTCCCCCTGATCCCGCACTCGCATCTCTACAAGGGCCTCAGCATACATTCAGCCGATTACCGGAACACCTCAGAGTTCACAAAGCAAGGCTTCAAGGTACGTCCATATCTTGCCTTGCCCCTACCGGCAAATATCAGCCTCTTACACTCTAATACTAGACTGCGGCTGTGATTGGCTCTGCCAATACCGCTTTCGACGTCGTGGAAGACTGCCATGCCGCTGGCCTTTGCACGACCATGGTTGAGCGATCTCCGACGTACATCCTTCCTCTAGACCACATCTTACATCCGCAAGCCTTTGGCTGTTACGACCAAGCGCACCCGAATATCATCACCGCCGACAGGAGCACGCACTCATTGCCCACACACATATCCGCACACTTTTCACAAGACTTCCTCGCATATCTTGCGGCCCAAGGACCGTACGCACAACCCCTACCTCTCACGCCTGCTTGATAACTCACACACACAGCGACCGCTACAAGCCCCTCAGGGACGCCGGCTTTCACACCATCCCGCCCACTGATGCATCAAACGGCCTGCTATACCACCTCATCGAATACGGCGGCCGCCACTACGTCGACATCGGCGGCACATCGCTAATCGCCAATAAGCAAGTTGCAGTCCGCAGTCTCGTGGAACCTGTGTCCTATACTGCTACTGGTCTCCGACTCTCGGACGACAGCACTCTCGACGCCGACGTGATCATCTGGTGCACTGGGTTCAGGGACTTGAATATCCGCGAGACAGCTATTGCTGAGACTTTTGGGTACCGCGGTGGCGAAGGGGAGTCCGAGCAGGACGTGCAGGGTGAACATTTGTTCGAGCAGAATGTCGTTAACGGACAAGAGGGTACGGAGGAGGTCCTGGGACCCAGAGATATTGCTGCGCGGGTGGATGCGACGTATGGCGCTGATGCTGAGGGTGAGATCCGTGGGATGGGGAAGCAGCACAAGCATATGCGGAATTACTGGGTTTTGGGCGGTGGCTTTCATTATCAGAGGTGGTGGTCGAGATTAATTGCGCACCAGATTCGGTTGGAGTTGGATGGGGAGTTGCCCGAGGCGTATCGGGAGACGCCTCAGGTAGAGTGAGAACCTTGGAAGGGGGGGAATGCGTTTCTAATGAGGGAGACACTTCGTAGTATCTCAGTTGAGTTCAATATGTGTTCTTCGGATAGGCTGGGTACGGAGACTGCTCCTGTTTCCGGGGCTTCTTCCTCTTCAAACCCTCGATGTCTGTTCTACTACCATGGACTTGTTCACCTTGATCAAATGGTACCCCTGCAAAAGGGTGTAGCATTTTCCCCTCTAAGTTCCTATGCTTTTGTAATCGGTGACCATAATCTTACGCCATCGAGCGAATATCTTCCACACAAGTCCGAGGCGAACATGCCCATGGATTCGGATACACCTCGTCCGTGTGCGGCGCGGCTTCTCCCTATGCGATCTTACACTCCCGGGCGGTCGCGTGGGAAACCACCCTGTCCATCAGCGCAGCGAATCGTGCGTTGTGTCTCAGGGCTAGCACCCTTTTGCCGATATCAACAGTAAACTCGAGTCGTCCTTCGAGTAGCTTCTGAAACCCTGGTGCCGAAGCGGGCGAAAGCCGAATTCGAAGCTGGACGTTGGACCTGGGTAAAGGTATGCAAGCGATTCACCTTCATTTTGCTTGCTTCTGCTGTTCCTTCTGCTCCTTCTCCGCTATACGCGCCTTGACCTGCTGCAGTTTTCTATCCATCTGGTTCTTTTGCAGGACTAGCTCTGCTCGGACCGTCTCCAGCTGCGCGAGTTTCTCTTCCGGTGTGGCCTCCATAATGCGCTGTTTCTCCTATTGATACATTAGAAGCGCGTTCGAGTTGCAGAAGCTAGGGGACTAACCTGCTTGAATTCATGTTTGCTCTTGAGCCCTGCACCATAAATCGAGCCGACGATGGTGATAGCAGCAACAGAACCAGTAAGAAACCACCGACGCACAGCTTGCGTCGCCTGAGGACTCGCCATGTTATTCCAATTGACGCTGAGGGGTCCCGTGCTGTGTTCCAAAGGTGATGCGACGTGAAGCTGGGAAAATCCGGCGAAGGGGAAGCTTGGGAAGCTTGGGACGGGAGTCCGCTCGCGGCTTGGCACGCCCGCGTCTCATACACTTTGTAGCTTCGACTCCTCCAACCACGCATCATCCATTCAACATCGATCAACGTCGAACACAGCAACAACAAACGTACCTTTTTTACAATGTCCAACCCTTCTCGTCTCAGCACGGTCCCCTCCCAGAAGCCGCGGCAGCTTTCGCACCTTCAGGCCCAACTTGCGCAATTGACGGCGAACATGGCCGACCTGGAGAACTTGCTGCGCACAACGGCTTTCCAGGCTCAAAGTATGCGTGGCCTTGGAGGATATGCGGGCGGAATGTGAGATTGTGCTTCGCTGTAGAGGGGCTGTCATTAATGATGATCAGGTTCATGGCCGCGTCCAAGGTTCTCGGAGAAGAGACTGTGAAAGGAGGTGACAGTGCAGAATCGAATGCTGGTGATGCCGCGGATAATGGTAACCGGAATTCCTGAGTTCGACCTTTTGAAGGACGCGGGTTGAGACGACGTTGTCTCGCGCAAAGGGCACGAGCCGCCCCTACACTTCGACGAAAGATACGAAACCCTCAACTGCAGAGGGAGATACACAAGCTGCAGGGGGCGCTGAGAAGATCACGCACTCAGCTGCGATACACGAGATCGGGACCATGTTACGGGGTCTAAGAATGCACGAAATATTCCGGCCGTTTGATACAGAGGCTTCCAACTACCGACCTTGTTTTGACCTGAACGCCTCTCGCTCGCCGTGGTCGATCCCCTAAAGCCTCAAGAATGCAATATTGAACTTTAGAAGTACAGTATGCAAGGCCTGCCGTGGTTATCTCTTCGGAGAATTTGGCCGACGGCTCTGATCCGAAAGCTTGTGCTGCGCAGGCGTAGGTGCACATGCAGGGCACGGCTTGGTGCAGATAAGCCTACTAGCGGAGCGCTGTCGCCATCCTGTGTAGGTTTCGAAGTCGCATCAGCGGAGCATCTAATGGAGAAAGGCTGCTGCCAATCACTATTGATAGAGAGGGTATGCCCAGTCTTTATCAATCACGGAGACCATGGCAGGCGATAAGCGAACGTCTTCAAGAGATTCTCAATGGTTATCAATGGTCTGCCTTACAATTTAAAATACGACTGTCGCTCTTCTGTCCACGGCATGGCAAGCTTTGTTTCTACAGAGATCTTTTCCTCCTCTCTGGGCCACTGTACCTCAGCGCACATGAGCATGACATGCTTCCAGTTGTTCCAGTACGCATGTCGGCTGCATGGAGAAGAAGGCATCAATACGGCTTTCCATTGTACATTGTCTGCTGAAACTTCCACTCGGTGCAGCAAGACTCAGGGCCGATCGCACATAGCGTCAGCAAGACGCTGGCAGAAGGTCAAATGGACCACTCGCTCCCTGATTCCAACACACTCGTGTGCGGGCTCCGTATTCGTTATAGGAACTCGAGGTGTGCGTACTCTGGGAAGTTATACGACCCTGCTCGTTTCTGGACGGTCTGGACGGTCTGGATGGTCTTGGTGGTTAGGCGACCAAGCTCTGGCTCGTTATACTGCGTGGATTCAACCAACGATTGGGCAACACCCCACGCCGAGCATCCAGGATGCCTCCCGCTCAAACCGCCCTCCACGGTCGCAGCTGCACGTCTCATATTGTCTCGCTCTCACGACGGGATCAAGACGTCTGGGTCTAGCAACCAGTGCGCTTTCCGGATGCGCAATCAACTGGACAGATTGTTCAACGCGTTCGACTACCGCGATAAGCACTTAGGAAGTGGACTAAGGTTGTTGGGCAGTCTGCGAGACGGAGCACGAAGCAGACCCTGTTCAACCCGCTCTAGGAACGGATTCCATCGGCCAAGGAACCCTGCTGACGGTTCTGAGGTGCATTTATTGTGGCTTGTGCCCCCACGCCCAGCTGGGCACACCCGGAGCATGGAGGAGTGGGCGAAGCCCAGCCGGTTGCTTTCACACAGCGATGAGGTATCCCTGCACTGTGGAGGTTAGAGTCATGATGCAAAGTGTGGACTTGTGCCGACGGGAGAATGCATCAGCATCTAGCAGCATCAAGTCGATGCTTGTATACGTGGGTCGGGCCGTTGCTACAGAGGTGAGGCATGTGAATAGGTGGGGCTCACTTGCGGCAGGGTTCCCAGGCCAAACCGAAGCTGGACTAGTGCTGGCCTTCTTTGGACGTCCAGCTATCTCTTACAACTCTTATGTGGTGACGACTTCGCGACGGATCAAACATGGTTTCTCTGCGGCATTTTCTCCGAGTTCTGGCCTTCGGCAGCCGCGACGGGGGAGTTGGGTGCGTGCATGGCGGTGAATGCGCAGGTTGACGAGGGCAAGCCATGTCGCCAACCTCGAGACGGAAGACCGAGTTAACTCGCTATATCGCATTTGCTTTTTCTGAGGACCGAGACTCACCAGCGGCGAATTATTTATTAAAGAGGCGGCTGAGGCTGGATCTGGGGTTGCAGATCGATGTACCCCGTGGGGAAGGGCTGCAGAGGAGTTGCTGTGCGACATGTTGGTCTGAGCTGCAAGTGGGATGTCCCTCTGGTACGCGTCCGAAGGCAACACACGAACTTGCAGGGGAGCTAGGTAGCTGTAGCCTCGGGGCAATGTGGAAACATCTGAGAAGGTACCCTTCGGTTTCAAAGAGCTGACGCCATCGCATTTCTGTCTAGACACGAGACACTACGCAGAATGTACAGTACCTAGGCATGCACAGCCAAGTGTCAACACAGTTCCTATCTTTTCTCTGAAACTCCGTGTCAGGAGACATAGCCGGTTTGCGACTCAGCACACCGTTTGCTCGACTATGAATGCCATCTGGGTTGATTCGAGCATAGGCTATAGCGCGACAAGTACTGGTTCCCAGTGTGGAGCCTCCAAGCCCTCAATTGAGGCGAGTGGAGCCGCAATCACGGACCCTGACACGCGACCGTAGCGCGAGCAGAGTGGAGTCTTCGGGATTTGTAGGAGCAGAGGGCGCGTCTCGGAGTTGACTTCGGCGCTGGACGAGCGTGCGTGACGGTGGTGAACTTCAAGGTTTCTGTGCAAGTCCCGCACGAGCCAGGCGGTTCGTAGGCGGTCGGCTTTTTCCCGCTCCGCTGGCGGCTGCTTTGGTTGCTCCGTCCAAAGTAATGACGACCGAGTCACCCTCCTCTCTCTCCACTCCGCGACATAGCTTCACTCCTCGTCTTTTCTACTGTTGCCCTCCCACGGCCTCGCCGCTCGCCCACGCCTTCATATCCCCTCCTGCCTCCTGCCGGACCGTCGTCACGACTCACCGCACAACCCCCATAGCACACCTGCATTGCGCGGGGGCCGCGGTGGTCACATCCCCGGCCTCCTCCTGCACAGGTCGCACGGCGCCACAGCCTGCATTGTTCGCTTTCATTCGCCAGACCCCCACTCTCCCCTCGTCGCCCGCTGTTCACCCTGACACCCGCGAGCATCACTGCGCTCCAAACTCCACAGCAGACGCGCGAAAGGGCCTCTCCCTCCCGACGCCTGCACGGGCAGACGTCACCAGGGCCGCTAGCAACTTAGCCCTCCGCCGACCGCTGCTGCACACCGGCCCCAGCGAGCTAGCAGACTTGCGACGTGAAATTGCCCGGTCTTTATTCTTCCCAGCCCTCCAAGCCAGCACCCCCAACAATAATCAAAGAAAAGTACCCGATACCCACCGCAAGGACCCCAGACCGACTCCAGTGCTCCGCTCTCTGTAGCCCAACTCTCCGCATCCCGCTCACTGGGCCACGGCGAAACCAGAGTCCTCAGGCGCGCGAGTCCTTGACGGCTGCCCTGCTGCATCCAAGCCTCTTCGGACCCCCGGAATTTGGCGCAAACTTGGGGGGTGAGCGCTGCTTAACTCGGCAATGTTCGAGCGTGGGGGAGGTCGCTTCTACCACCATCCTGCAGATCGCCCTACCTCGCCCGCCCACCAGACCTGGTTCCCTCCATCAGACCACGCAGGCGACTCCTCCGGCGTCAGCTCCGTTGCTCAGTCTCTGGCTTCAAACAGCACCCTAGGCACCAACCTGGATCAAACATCGAACCCACCAGCTGCTCGCTCGGGCATGCTGCACAAGCCCATATTCCCCACCCTAGAGAACGATGTCGGTGACGCCGACCTCGACAACATGGAGGAGATGCAGCGGAACGATCCCTTGCAAACCCAGATCTGGAAACTGTTCTCCAATGCGAAGAAGCAGCTCCCGAATGCCGAGCGCATGGAGAACCTGACCTGGCGCATGATGGCTATGAATATGCGTCGTGTGGAAGCGGGTCGCAATAAAGGGTACGCTACACGCCATCTGTCGTCATACGCTTGAGCCGCACACGACCCGTTGGACCATACTAACACTATTTGCCTTAGACCGAGGTCAGCGAACGACATGATGCCTCCGCCGACGCCTATGAGCACTTCGAGTGCCCCTCCGAAAACCGCCCCTAGCGGCATTGCGCAGCTTAGGAGGTCAATAGACGAGAGAACGCAGGCGCAACAGCCTGATGCCATGAACCTGGACGACTTCATCTATCCCTCGTCGGTGGCATCACCTGCGGGCTTCGATACATCAATCCCGAATGAGCCAACGCCCACGAACGCTTCACATGCCACCGCTCCAGCAATACCGATAAGAAAGCAACAAACCCACGACTTCTCGCTCGCTCATGCCTCGGCCCCTCCTGTCCCTCCCCACGTCGTCCACGAGAATGAGTTTGGATACGTACAGAGACACGTGCGTAAGACAAGCATCGACGAGCGACGAGTGAGTCACCAATTCCATCACTCTTTCCGTCTTCTCTTTGACCACAGCTAACTGCCCTTTAGCCCCCCAAGCGTCGAGCCGACGCGTCGCCGCAAGTGCCCGCTGTCAATAGCATCATGATACCCACCGACCCGGAAGCAGAAACGGCTCTGCACTCGTACACTCTGGATCAGTCCATGCAAACTCATAGCTTCCAGCACACGCAGCCCCAAGTTCCCTTTGCCATTGACACATTCCAGCTTAACGAAGATCCTATAATATCGTCCGCAGGCCCTTTCCAGCAGAACTTCACCTTCTCGCCCGTCGGCTCGCCGCTCATGAACCAAGCCCATGGCTTCTCCGGTATCTACAACCCCAACTCGATGGCATCCTCGTTGAACTCCACCGATTTCTACTCGCCGCCTGGCTCCGCGTTTCCGTCGGCTGTCTCCACTCCTCAGCCCATCGCTGAGGGCGCCGAGATGTATTTCGATCGTAGTGGTATGGACATTCGAGGACCCCAGACTGGCAACTACAGTTCTCACCGCCCATCCAATCTCTCCAACTCCATGCAAGCACAGTATATCTTCAACCCGAACGGAACAGGAGATTCAATGTTCAGTCCAGTGACAAATGTGAATACGAGCACGTCCTTCCCTGCGCCGGCTTTTGGTCAACAGGGACACGTGGACCCCTCGAACGTCTTCCACAACAATCTCCCATTCCGGCAACAGGAAAGTATGCAGATACACAAGACCGAGAACATGTTCACTTTCGGTGCCGATTCGGACAACGAAGAAGACGACGGGGGCGCATTTGCAGAGCGTAACATGCCTCCCCAGGCGGACTTTTCGCCCATGGAGGATTCTGGAGACTTCCCTTCCAGCTTCCAGTGGGAAACCAACTTGTCGAACCAGTTCAACCCAACTCCGGCACGCTACCCCGCTGGTCCTCCGCGCAAGACTGTGACCATCGGACATACGGAAATGCTCCCTTCACCACAGGACAACTGGAACTCGATGGGCAGCTTAGGCCGTACGCACGGGTCCGCAGCCTCTGTCAGCGAGATACGAAACCGAGGAAATGATCCCAGACGGCAGAAGATCCCGCGCACTAGCTCTACGCCCAACGCGGCTGCATTGGGTCAACAAATGCTCGGGCGCCCTCAGTCATCGGCAAGTACGCCGCCTGAATCTGGCTTCAACTCTGCAGCGCCATCAAGGCCCCAGAGTCCGGGCGGCACACGCCCAACAGAACCGAGTAACGCTCAGACGACGTGCACGAACTGCTTCACTCAGACTACCCCACTCTGGCGCCGGAATCCTGAAGGTCAGCCCTTGTGCAACGCCTGTGGGTTGTTTCTGAAGCTGCACGGAGTGGTTCGTCCGCTCTCTTTGAAGACGGATGTGATCAAGAAGCGCAATCGCGGAAGCGGGACGTCGGGCGCTGTGGGCTCGTCGACGGCGCGATCATCAAAGAGGTCTTCACGAAAGAACTCGCTGGCTCAGACACCCATCACCACGCCGACCTCAGCCAAAGCTAGCCACGGAGACTCCGAGTCTCCCAAGTCCACAGGATCAGGTGGAGCTGGACCCATGGGGTCGCTTATGCCCGCAACGTCAGGCTCTTCGAAGCCCGGAGGAGTGGTGCCTATCGCACCCCAGCCTGCCAAATCCCAGGCGACGGGATTGGTCAACACGGCACAAACTCGAACGATGGCTGGTACTCCCCGGCGCAGCCGCGGCCAGAGCAGGAGCGGAATGACCGACTTCGACATGGCCGATGCGGATGACACGAGTGGGAAAGCACCCGCTGCTACGGCCAGGCGAAAAGAATCCATAGCGCCGCCGTCTAACACAGCAGGCGGTTTCAACATGAACCCACTGCCTATGGGAGCCATGGGTCAGGGGTTGCAGTCGAGCGGACCGCAAGAGTGGGAGTGGCTCACGATGAGCTTGTAGCGGGCTTGCGGCTTGCTTTATATGGAGCTACGACACTGATGGCGACATTTCTTATTGCTTGTTTACTCGCATCCTTTGCTAATCTGTTTCCCTCTGTTATTCCTGGCCCGCTTCCACGATTAGACCTGCTTTTCACGTCCCTTGCTTTTCTTTTCACTCGAACCGCTCCCTATAGCAGGGTCCGCAGCGGTCTACATGATGGAGGAGGCAGGCGCTCCATCTCGTTTGCACTAATACCTATACGAACAGGTCGTCATTGCGGAATGGAAATTCGGCCCCGGTTGGCTTCCTTCCTACGAGTGCGTCCCCTGTCTCGCATGAATTAATGAAGGATCTCCGTGTCGGGGGAGTTGCAACCCACCTGGTTGGTTGATTGCGATGTTGGAATTTGTTTTGGACAAGGCCTGTGGAGTTACTGCGCGAGCACAGTGCATAGAGACGGATCTGGCCATGTCTGGAATTTATCTATTTCCGAGCTTCTGGTTGGATGTAGCCTGCTTTTGAGTCAATTTTATCACGCATATCATGACTTGGCTGTTCGTGTGTGTCTGCGAGCGAGCTTTGATGTTTAGCGGCGTTGCGAGAGCTGGCTGTAGACGACTGTATACGAATCAGATTCTTGAGTCCATACTGGATGTCAGTAAATGGTGAATGCACGTGACGCGATGCAGCCGGCGCGACTTGGCACCCGCGTTGCACCAAACATCCCCGCCGAGCGGGGCTTCTGAAGCTCTCCACGTTCGACGTCATTGTGTCAACATTACAGCAGGAGCGGCGGGTGCGCCTGCCTATCACTTAGAACAATAAAAACAAATTTCTCTCGGGAACGTTCCTCTCCTCTTCACTCTTACCTTTGGCCTACTTGAAGTTTCCCCCGAAAGCTCTCCGATATGGCTTCGCCCAAGGCTTTACTCCTGGTAGCAGATGGCTCCGAAGAAATCGAGTTCGTCACGCCTTATGATGGTGAGTAAAATCTCCGTTCCTTTCACAAGCACGCCGGCTTCAAAAAACGTATCAGAATACCAGAGCTAACAACCCCCAGTCCTCACCCGCGCCGGCTTCACAGTCCACTCCGTCGGCGTCGACCTCAAAAACGAAACACACGCCCAGTACTCTTCTCCCCTCTTCTTCCTCCCTCCCACTCACTAATCTTTACCAGTATGTCTCACAACATCCGCATCATCCCTGACTTCGCCTCCCTCCTAGCCCTCCCCTGGCAGTCCGCCCATGAAGCCTACGATATCTTAATCCTACCTGGTGGCGCACCAGGGGCGAAAACGTTCTGTGGGAATAAGCATGTATTGAAAATGATTCAGAATTTCCGGAGAGAGGGGAAGTGGGTGGGCGCTATTTGTGCGGCGACGACGGCGTTGGTGGAAAGTCGGAAAGACTTTGGGGGTGAGGAGGCCAAGGTGAAAGTGACGAGTCATCCGAGTGTCAAGGAGAAGGTGCAGGAGGATGGGAAGTGGCAGTATAGTGAGGAGAGGGTTGTCGTGGATGGGAAGGTGGTGACGAGTAGAGGGTAAGTTTGTTTGGCTGTGTTTTGAGTGGGTGAAGAATACTGACGTCGTGGTAGACCTGGTACGGCGCTGCTGTTTGCCTTGACTATCGTCGAAGTTCTGGCGGGTAAGGAGAAGAGGGAGGAGGTGGCGGGCCCGATGATTGTGGCGGAGACATTGTAGGTTGAGGAAGATACAGGATGGAAGATTGACAAACGGGAGTAAGGGGCCACTGTGGACGAAGATGTTTTACGACGACATGACTTTCCTCAGTACAGATACCATGGCTCAACGGGCCTCGAATCCTGCAGATTTGAGATTGATTGCTTGCAGGCCCGGGGAGTAAGGGCCCACTGCTCGTCGGTTCACGGAGGAGGATAGGTTCTGTGAGTAGCTTACAGCGCTCCCCGCTGTATATACACACACGGTTCTTTGTAACCAGGTTTTCTCTTCATACACTGCCATCTTGAGCAATATTCGCACTCCTGTACGATTAGTCAGCCCACGACACCTCCACTATGGCTGGACTCTACTGAACCTTTGCACCCACCGAATCACCCACCCTTCATCACTCTGCCATATCCGACATCTATCTCTAAGAACCACCACTTCTCGTTCTTGAGTCGAAGTATCTCGGGACCCCCCTCCAATAGCCCTCCTTCCTCCTTCGTTCGAACCCTTGGGAACCCGCAAAGCTACAGCATCTCCGAGTCCCACACGACTGGGCTGCCTTTCTACTCTATTGCCCAGCCCGACAAGCTTGATAGTCGTCGATCTACAGCCCCACCGATGTTGGATTGGCATTATTGTTGATCTTGTAGGCGCGCCACCGGCTAAGTACTGTATCGACATTGCGGAGCTCCGATATCGGGGATAGTGGGAACAACGGCGTTGGGGGGGCGTGTTGGGTGGATATGTTTGGGAAGAGGCTGGAATGCCCCATCGTACGCCACGTAGGGGGGCTCAAAGATATGCTCCTCCCTCTGCTGCGCCATCGAAGTGTACTCCTTGGTAGCCTAGCTCTTGGGTTACAGAAAAAGCTGGATATAAGCTAGAGCACCCGACGATTACGAGCTTCTTAAAGCATGTTAAACAATCCTTCTACCCTCTCTCTTTGTTAACCCCCTCTCCTCTAAAGTAACTGTTGAGTGCCCTAGTACCCTTAATAAAACTTAGTCTACGACGAAGGCTGCACAAACAGCCTTGTAGTCCCTAAACATTTGGCGTGAGTCCGGCTTTTTCTGCAACACTAGAGACCCCTTGGTAGCCTAGTAAAACGGTTGTCCTTAATTCTAGGATGAGTAAAGCTATGTCTACGATGAGTGTAGTTGTTCCCAGTAGAGTGTAGTAAACTTGTAATCATACATCCTTCAATCTTACCGACTCTTAGACCCTCCCATGCTCCTCAACAATTCCCCTCAAAATCTCCCTCTGCCACCGAAACCAAATACTAGCATGCGTATCATCCTCGACCCTCAACCTCGCCCTAGCCCCCAACCTCGCCGCGATCTGCACCCCATGATTCGACGGCACGAAAGTATCCTGCTTCCCATACCACAGACGCACAGGCAAGTCCTCTCTTACATCCTGAACCCTAAACCCAAACTCCCTAACCAACACCCTCCAATCATCCCTCACTACCCCCCACCCCTGCGCAAACGCCTCCCTCGCCGATCTCAAATTCACCAAAACGCGATCCGGGTCGTTATAATAGATCAAATCCTTCTCATTCTCCACCTTCTCGGCAAGTTCCATCTGCCACCGAAACCGCTCCTCGTCAGACAGATCTATCCGACCCATCGGCTCCCTCGAGAATAGCCACCGAATCGCCCAAACAGGCGCCCACGTGAACCCAAACCCATACCCAAGCTTATGCACGAAACCGGCGCCCTTCATCCCGATATCTCGCGGCCCTAACCCACATACCAGCGTCGCGCTCACAAGACTCCGTTGCGGCAGTGCATACGCGCACGCGAGTGCGTACGGTCCGCCGCCTGAAACACCCAATACCGAGTACCGTTCCACTCCCAAATGCGCTGCTAAGCGCTCCACGTCGCGTGGGAAGTCGAGGAGCGTGCGACTTGGGTGGGGGGAACTCCATCCTATACCCGGTCGGTCGAGGGATATGATGCGGGCGTTGAGTGAAAGTGCGATGTCGTGTAGACTGGAGACTTCGAGTCGTGAGCCTGGGAAGCCGTGGAGGTAGAAAATGGGGATGCCGGTTGGGGAGCCGTATTGCGCGTAGCCTAGTTTGCGGCCGTCGGGGAGGAGGAGGATGGAGGAGGTGCTGTTGTTGAGGAGGTATTTGCATTGGGGAAGCTTTGTTGGTGTGGTTGTGGTGGGTTTTGGTGTTGGGAATAGACCAAGTAGCCAGGTAGAGATGGTCGAGAGGACGGACATGGTGGGAAGTTGCAGGTAAGAGAGCAGAGCACACGACCTCGTCTTCAGTTAGCGATGACTCTGCGCAAGGGATTTATATATGCATTCGCCCGTCTCACCGGTTCGCGGTTCGCGGTTCGCGCCCAACGAGGCAAACACCCGAGGAGGCTGCAATCAAGTAAGCACACCAAATCATGTAAGCAAAGCCATCCTACGAAATTTGCTGGAGTGCTTTCCGGAGATTCGATTTAGTGTTACAGTACGTATGCTGTGCGAGATGCGTCGCCTCTTACTCCCCAAATCTGCCTCACAAGCAGCAACATCAGCCTTGACCCACACCGTCCAGCGACGAGACAGGCCGTTCATCTGCCGGCTCTCTGTATCGATCCTCCTACTGACGCAAAAACGTAAGACTGTCAGGAGCGCTGCTATCCAAACCGCACATCTCCCTGTAGTCTCCAACCTCCAGTCCTTTCCGCAGAACCCGGGCAACGAAAGCAGACAGCCGGCAGCTCTTCCCTGGACCGGTGTCACATCCAGGCAACGCCGTGATGCCGTCATTGATGTTGATCCGTACAAAGCGATCGCGGCCGCCGAGCCAACCTCTAGTTTCGGCGTGGCAGGAGAGGACTTCGAAAATGATGCGGCCGCCCATGGGAGAGACTTGCGATTTGCGCCACGTGCGATCTTCAGCAATCTGGGTGAGTGGGAGGTGCTCTTCTGGCGTCATAATGTCCAGAGCGGCAAGCATAGGCGCCATGTCGGTATCGTGAACACTGTGTTTGTTAGGGGTGCAGTCACATGGGTAGTTAGGTGTACTCACAAGCTGAAGAACATTTTACCTGCCTGAGGTCCTTCGACCATCAGGTTGGTCGTAGCATTGAGCCACAGCCAACCCATGCCTGCACCGTACTTCGTCCCAGGCCCCGCACGGTAGTAGTGATGGACGTCTCGCGCATACTCGAAGTTGAGGAAGTCTTGTTGAGTAAAGACGTCGCACCATTTGCTGCTACCGCGCACAGTGGTCTCGAAACCACACATCTCCTGCATAGCGTACAATTCATCGTCGTCAAAGTTCATTCTGGGGTTTTCTTTGGATAGTCGCGCGCGAATAGACGGGAAGTAAGTGGCACGGAAGTCATACATGCTTTTCCAGCCCTTAGCCCAACCTTCTTCCTCATCAGAGATGTAGTTGGGACATGTTTCGCCGGGTGTGAGAGTGTTGGCGCCTCGATCAACAGTCTCGGGGATTACTTCCACATTAGCGGAGGTTTGCCAGTCCAGTCCGAATAGACCTGCGGCCACATGGCGAGCTGTGTCGATGACGCGTTGCGAGTCACTGGCGAACAGCTTTGTCTTACGGCTCGGAGGGTTGGCCTTGGGGAGAAGGTGTTGGTACCGAGTCCGCAGACGCACGCCAGTAGTAAAGGCTCCTAGACGGCCTGCGAAGGGGCCAGTCGACGTGAGTTGGGCAAGTTGCGAGTCATCTGAGAGGTTAACAGTCGTTTCGTCTGCGCATACGGGATCGCGTACCCGACCAGAACAAGTCCCAATCATGCACAAAAGCTAACGATCCGTTGAAGGTGACATCGCCAGTCTTCATCTTGTCTACTACGCTTCTCATTCCTTCGGCGCACAATTAGCGCAAGTCGTCTGTACGTTGACAGTTCAACTCACTTGTGCCAGCCTTCAAGGTCGGGTACCGCTCCGCGTGTCTGGACATCTAGAAACCAATTGGCATGGAAGCATACCACGGCAAGATCACAAAACCCACCATATGAACCTGCTCCACCCGACACTCCGCTGGAGGGGCGATTCCACCCTCTACAACGTTGACTTCCTTCTCAATCCACGGTCCATTTCCTCCAAGGTGATATAGAATATTCCAATCCTTCGTCAAGGCACCAGCACCCTGCTCTGAAGGCTTGCTCCAGATACGCTGCGGGTGCCACCAGCTCTCCCAGCTTCCATGATGTGGCTTCTCAGGGCATTCATATTCAGAATACCCCGGATGCTGAACCTCTTCAGGTACTGAGGCTGGGCATTCGACCGGTTGACGGGATGTGTGCCATAGGAACGCAATGAGTGCGACGGCAACGGCGATCAGGACGCGCTCGACAGAGAGGGAGGGGGTCGGAGAGGGCATTGGAGTAGCTCTCCAGCTGTCGAAAGATTTTCGAGCCGTCTTTCTGGTGTGGAGGACGCCATGGTGGGTTTGTCTACGTTTCAGGAAGGTGTGTAGCCTTGCGATAGCCGCGACCGAGGGGGGAGCATACCAAGGCGCTTGTCCACTTCCAGTTAGATAACCATCAAGGTATAGCTTGGCGGAAAGGGACAGCCGAGGTTGATGATGACGCTTGGGTGAATGTCAGCTCAACAGGAGTGCCATTGCACCGTCTGCACCTCCTTCTCTTCCCATTCTACATCCACAACCTACGATATGGCGAAAAATAACATAAACTCGACAACCCCCCAATACGTGGAACCCGACCCGGACTCCTTCGTGCAATACCAACGCGACATCTACTCCTCCCTCCGGAAACCCCAATTCTCGACCAAGCCATCGGAATGGGAAGCCCAAGCCCGGGCTACGATGCCCACGGGCAACTTCTACTACATATTTGGTTCCGCCAGCAACGAATCCACCTATACAGCAAACATGTCCGCATTTGACCGCTACCGTTTGCGGCCCTGGATGTTAACGCAAGCCACAAAACGCGACATGTCGGTAGAGCTCTTCGGAAAGAAATATAGCAGCCCCCTTCTGGTGGCGCCCATTGGAGTACAAGAGATCGCTCATTCCGACGCTGAGGAGGCGACTGCGAAGGCTTGCGCAGCGGTTGATGTTCCTATGATCTTGTCGTCGGCTGCAACGCGCTCGATTGAAGAAGTGGCAAAAGCTAATGGGGAGGGTGACCGCTGGTTTCAGCTTTACTGGCCGAAGCCGCAGATGGAGGAGGTCACCGCGAGCCTGTTAAGTCGTGCAAAGGCGAGCGGATATAAGGTGCTTGTCGTCACACTCGACACGTTCATGATTGGATGGCGGCCGAACGACCTCGATGAGTGCTATCTGCCATTTGTATGGGGACAAGGCTGCCAGGTCCTCTTCTCAGATCCCGTCTTCAACCGCTTATACGAGAAGGCGAAAGCCGAAGACACCAGAAGCGTCGCGGAGAAGGTGACGGAGATCTGGTCAGTCTTGAAGCGGCCCGGGAGCGTGACAGGTGCCGCAAAAGTCATTGCGAATGCGTCGAACATGCAGAAGGCGCAGTTCTTCGTGAACTGCTTATCGTCTGGGACATACCGCGAATGGAGCGATCTGCACATTTTGAGAAAGCACTGGGATGGACCAATTGTACTCAAGGGCATCCAGACTGTCGAAGACGCTCATCGCGCCATCGACTACGGTATGGACGGTATCGTGGTATCCAATCACGGTGGACGCCAACTCAACGGCGCTATAGCCTCGTTGGATGCCCTTGCAGAGATCGGTGCGGATAAGAAAGTTAAGGACTCGGGCCTTGCTCTTCTATTCGACAGCGGTATCCGTACAGGATCTGATGTGCTAAAGGCAATTGCTCTCGGAGCGAAGGCAGTCCTGATCGGCCGCCCGTATGTGTACGGTCTTGCCATTGGGGGAGAGGACGGTGTGAAACATGTCCTGAAGTGCATCCTGGCGGACACGGACAACTCGATGGCGAACCTGGGAAAGAAATCGCTGGCCGAGCTCAGCCGAGACGACTTAAGGGTACTGCAGGGCTTTGCAAAACTATAATCAAGCAAAATGGAGAACGAAATTCTAGTCTAACACTCAACCACACCAATCGTGATGCTATCAACCCGCATATAAATATACAGGTCCTCCACGGCTAATGAAAGCATTTGGTGTAGTTATCTATCTAGTGGAGGCATTCCAGATCAACTTTTTGAGGCCGAGTATGAGAGGGGCCAATTCTTCGTCTAACCAAGAGGGCCCAGAAAAGAGCAGTGAATGAAGAAGATGAGACGGCCGTAGGTGCTCACAGGTTTGCGAGCCTCCAGCACCCAATGCAGTACAAATGGAATAGAAAGGTTTCCCTATGAAAGGGCGTATATAAACCAAAAAGACAACAAAACCGAAGATATCCCCTCAACGCCTCATCCAACAGTCCAACAAAATGCCCGTCTAGAGCTCAGCATGCGTCCTGATATTCCACATCTCCAACAGATTATGCCGGTGCCAAAAGCTTCTATACCGCTTCCCCCAGAAGAAGAAGATAGGTGTCGACAGAACCATGATAAACGCGACGCCACCGAAGACGTAAAACACCTCTGCGGGGCCCGACTTTGCCGTCCAGTCGTTGACAAAGTAGCTGAAGGCATAGAACATGAGGTTCTTGAACACCATGTTCGCAATGAATATCTCGGAAGACATATCGCGATACGCATCAATGACGTACGCAGACGCGGCGATCGTCGCAACGACAATGCCGAACAGATCCACTCCATGGAAGAAGGCCGTTGCGTAGTAGGAGTACTGGTTCTGGCACTGTTTCACAGTCAGTTTCACCTTCTTTTGCTCGGGAGAGAAATGCTAACCATGTACCCGAACACGAACAGGCCGACAGGGCCCGCCAGAGCAGGGATCATGCCGAGGAGACGGTACTCTGGCTCATAAACCCCGTTGTTCTTTGCAGCACACCACTTGACAGTCACCTTGTCAAGTGTCAAGCCGAATAGGATACTTCCAATCAGGCCGCCCAAAAAGGGACCCACAGAAAGATAACCGACGCCAGCGGCACTCAGGTTGTATGGCGGGAACATGAAGATCTGAGCCATGTCATATGACTGGGCGACGAAGAACGCAGACAAGCCACCGGTGACAATCACCATCCATAGGACTGCCAGATTCGTACATACGGCAAAGGGAGCGATGAACAATTGTAGGAGGTTGTCATTGCTGTATTTTCCAGTAAGGACGGCGAGTTCTTGGACGAAGCTCTTCTTAGGACGCAGTGCTGGCGAAGTGGTAGCGTCACTTTCCACCTTGGCAACGTCGGCGTCGGAGCCTTTTGTCGAGTCCGGTTTCATGTCCACAGTTGCATGCTGTTTCTCCGCGGCAGCCAACGCGTCCAGGTTGACGTCCGCGAGCCCATCGATGTTGTATCGGTGGTCTCGATTATATTGAGTCTCAGGAACAAAGAGAATAAGCTTTAGGGTATGTCAATGATCACATCCACGGGAACAGCGCATGGATACGTACCAAAATGGTCTCCAAAACAGTGAAGACGATCAGGATGTGGAAGAGATAGTGCCATCCTAGATTGTCCGCAATAGGACCAACAATGACGGCGCTGAAATTCGAAGCGGCACCCATCTAATCAGGGTCAGTCTGCTGCTCCAACTTTGACAGACATCAACCTACTATGAACTGCAATAACGTGATAAACATGCCTCGCTGATGTACGAAGAACAGATCGCCCACCATTGAGACGACGAGGGACTCGAATGCGGAGATTGAACCTCCTTGAATGACACGTGCGGCAAGCAAACCGTTGTAGCTATTCGTAGAGCTTCCAACGACCGTCCCTATAACACCGAATATGGAACTGATGATCAGAAAAGGCCTCTTGCCATATTTCCTGGATAGTGCGCAGATGATTGGTCCCGAACCCGCTGTAACGAGAAGCATGTAACCGGAGATGACAGTAATGTCTCCCACTTCGACATTGAAGTCCATAGCGATGACAACGAGGGCAGGAGAAAGAAGAGGGGCGAGCACAGCAGCGTAAAGAGTGGCGCCATATGCGGCAATAGCCATTATGGCCCACTTCTTAGTTTTGGACCAGTTCAACGGATCATTGGGGTCGTCGGACCTGTTCCATGGTCAGAACTGTGACCCTTCAGGAGGCTGATTCCGTACGGTTGTGGAATCAACACGATGTCTGCGTCCTTGCCTGTGCCATGCTTCAGGCCTGCTGTTGCCTCTGATGTATCCGTGGACTGCTTTTCCTTGAGGGTGACTGTTGCGGGGACATGTTGAAGGTGTTCATTCTCCAGAACACCTAGGAACCCCATGAGAGGCTATGGATGAAGTGCTATTGTTAGTAGAGACACAGAAAACAGCGGAAGGGATGCGGTCGTGATGGTCGTTGACGGCCGGAAACTTTTTGAGACAGCAGGCGACTCCGTCTTAAGCGAAGCAGCCTTCACAAGTCCAAGGTAAGACGGCATGTAGATGCAGCTACCGAAAGCTTGAAAGAGCGAACCCTTCCAATCATGACTGATTTACGCCCAGGCGTGGCTCCGAACATCTTGGAGAGCTCGTGGCACAATTGCATAGTCCCCCACAGAGGCGGGAGCTCTGTCAGGCCCCACAAAATAAGAGCATGGCGGCTATTGGCCCGTACTGTTAGGATATTCTCCGATTGGTCGGGAGTGCGCAGGGTGAGAGCAATAGGTAAGTGGCAGGTCAGTTATAGGTAGCTGGCAGGTTAATAAGCCACTGGCCGCGGCCGGCCCTTAGCCGCAGACGCTAAAGGATTTAGTCTAGCTAGGGCGCCTATAGTAATTAAATCTTAGCGGGTCTTTAGCATGTAATCGTCGCACAACGCCGCGCACGCGTTAATACTTAATATTAAGGCTCTAGAGGGCTTGCAAATAGGCGTTATTTAACGTTTTTAAGGAGGAGTTATTTGTAAGCGTTTGAATAGTTAATTATTAAGTGCTAGCGCGCCGCTAGGTAGCTAGATAGCTAGATAGCTAAAGTTATAGGTGTAGAGAAGTAGAGAGAAAATTTTTACTTGGTAAGATACTAACGCAGGAACGCCCCGCCCTAAAAACATATAGTAAATCTATAGTAAATGTTCTATCTCCTATACACACTACTGTGAAGGTCCAGCGGGTATGGAAGTACCGTTTATGGATCTCGGTTGGTTCTCGGGGATGAGCGTCAGGGTTCTTTGCACGGGTGGTGATATCAAGACAGTAAAGAGTAGACTTTCTGAAAAGGATATCGTGGATTGAAAACCAAGTGTACTAAGGAAGTACTGATTGAAGGTTGAACACAACGATCTATAAGAGCTCGTTGTGAGGTCTATATATATTGCGTGCAAAAGCGTGCCATCACTGAAATGTCTGCCATCACTGATGTGTCTGCCATCACTGATGGTGTGCCATCATCTGATGGTCAACCTTGGCGTGATGGCAGGTCCCGTGATTACGTGGTACAGAATCTCATCTGGCGTTACCCCGCTCGGGTGGTGACCTGTCAAGTCCGCCTCATAGTCAGTGATCGTAACACTACCCACAACTGACCTGCCACTTACTCGCTGCCAGGGTGAGGTGTCGAGAGGCGATCATTCAGATCTATCCAAGAACGCCTAGGGGCGGGCGGGAGGAATAATAGGGGAGGTTCTCATCCTGGTACGGTACGTTCATAGCCGGCGACATGAACCACGGAAACACCCGCGCAAGAGGCATGTCGGCGGGTTGCATGCTGCATGGCTTGTCGCAGTTGAGCAGTGCAGAATGCAAACAAAGGGCTTGAGTGTGTGGTCGAATCTGAGTTGAGACAACTGGAGAGTGTGGGAGACGGTGGATCCCGCTTCCCGCCCGCTCCTTCCCCGCATCTCCACTGCTGTTACTCCTTCAGCCCCACAATGCGCCATCATACTCTCTGTCCTCATCCGTACCCCAAGAGAACATCGCCATCTGACCTAGAAATTATGTCTTGCGACGCTCGCCTTTGTCGGGATTCGTCATTTTTTCTGGGGCCTGTTTGCCTGTAACTTGGGACCACATGGGATCCCCTTGACTCGAGATAGCCTTCACAAAGAAGCAATAGAAAGAAGTACAGGGGTATATCAATCAGATGGATCTTTGTAGGTCGCAAAGGCGAGAAGCATCCTTGACGCGACTAGGCAGCCAAACCTCGCATGCCCTCCTTGCCATCCAAATCCATATTCCCTCAGACACCGCAAGCATGCAACATGCCTAGGACTTCCACATACTCTTCAGATTCATTACACTGTGCCAAGATTTAGATCCAGTTCCCTATACGTTATCTCCTAGAGTAGATATGCCCTACTTGTCTGCCCGCGGATGATGTTCTTCGAAGTGTAACCCTCGGGGTCGATTTGGACTTTGTGCCTATATTATCATCACCTTTACGCGAGACGCGTTTCAAAGCACCTTGTAAGGTTTTGACTTCGCTTGAGCTCCTTGGGCACAGAGATTTAATGTCAGGAACTGTTTGAGATTCGCCGCGTTATCGGAGACAAGGCTAATCTCCGAGTGGAGTTTTCGATGAGGTCATTGTTTCCGCATAAGCTCCAGCACAAAACGAATGAGCCCCCTGGACAATTACACTTCCTTATTATTGTGCGACGTCCGGACCATCTACTATCTGCAAATCCAGAATGCTAGCCCTCACCAGCGCCACAGGAAAATTGGGTTCTGCAGTTCTCGATGCTATACTTAAGAACAGTCTCATTAGCCCTGAAGAGCTCGTAGTCTGCGTAAGTGTCCCGTCACCTCAATAGGCTATCGTTAACTTTGTTGAGACCTCTTCCGATCCCACAGACAGCAGATTCGACGCTTTTCGTAACAATGGCGTCACCGTCCGCTACAACAATTTCGACGAGCCTGAGTCGCTCGAGAAGGCATTTTCAGGTTGCGATAGACTGTTCTTAGTATCCACACCACGCATCTCCATGGACTACAACGACGCCCCTTTGTGGAAAGGGCGCGAAGCTCATCATCGAGCCGCAATTGACGCAGCTAGGAAAGTAGGTGTGAAGCACATCTACTACACGTCCCTTGCGTTCGCCAACCCGTCAAAGGCTGGCGTGATGCGTGCCCACATTCGAACAGAGGCTTACCTGCAGACATTGAAGGATGTCCAGTGGACCGTAATCCGGGAAGGCCTTTATAATGAAAGCTGGCCGCTCTATTTTGGGTATTACTACGGCCTGAAACAGGAGACGCGGAACGAGGTTGTTGTCGCCGGGGATGGGCCTATATCGTGGACTTCCATCGCGGATATGGCCTTTGGCACGGCCAAAATCCTGTCCTCTAGCCCAAGCGAATGGGCAGGCAGGACAGTGTATCTCTCTCAAAACAACACCTGGACCTTGAAGCAGATTGCCAGCATCGTCTCCAAGGCCAGAGGGCAAGAGGTGGAATTGAAGATAGTGAGCAGGAAGGAGTACGAGGACCACTATGTGAAAGAGCATGGGATGGAAAGACCTGCGGTCGAATGGTGGAGTAGCACGTATGATGCGGTCCGCGATGGTGAGTGTGAAATCCATGACAAGACCTTAGAAAACTTCCTACAGGAGGCTGGGAAGAAGGCGACGCCCCTAGAGCAGACCATTGAGAAGATGCTGAGCTAGGCCTGCTGGCTTATCAAGCGGGAAATTGGACCCCGACGAATAGGATTCTACAAGGCCTACCATGGAAGATTCTTGGTGCACCAGTTATTTATTTTGATAGTTGCGTGTGTGCAGTAGTATCCGCAACTCCCAGAGCAACTCATCGGCAATGTCAAACACCGCCACAGTGAATGTGGCTGGCGGATGTGTGGCGTGGCGTTACCAGGAAAAGTTAGCGCCGTTTCAGAAGCTTGGAAGCGACCCCTGAAACATCACGATCCGACTCCAGCTGTGTTGTCTGACACCCCGCCACATGCCTACTGCAGTACTTGCGACGACTCCAGCCTCTAGAATGAAACTCCGCAAAACGATGACGGCCACTATGACCTGTGGGAGTCACTATTCAGCGCCGCTTCAGGGCTTGCACGCTCCACAACGCAAACAGTGGACCGTTGAGAAGATACGCTATATTCATATTATGAAGCTGCAACTCTTACCGAGGCATCGCCTGCAGACGACGTCACATGGATGCATTGTACGTGAGTCGCCTCCTACAAACGGGAGGCAGATCTGCCGAACGTGGGCTCGTTGGCAAATCTCACAGTACTAAAGGTGGCCAACAGCTCGAATTCCCTACTGTTGACCACCTTTCGCTGCCAGCACCATGGAGGTATCGCCAGCCAGCGTCCTGTTCCTTTCCTTACTCGAGTCTGCCGCTTCATTCGCCTTGGCTCCTCATGTCTTTCCCATACCCACCCTCACGGGCCATTTTCTCATCTTCTCTGCCGTCAATTGGAGCGCCTTCATATTCCACCGCCTTGTCTTGTATCCTTTCTTTTTCAGTCCCTTACGACACCTTCCACAACCAAACAAGGGCTTTATTCCAATCATTGGCCATGCCCTCTCCATGTTCAGCCGCCCTATAGGCGCTTGGCACCTGCGAGTGTTGAAGGAGACACCCAACGATGGCATGATTCTGTTCAGGAGCTTCCTCCACGAACCTCGGTTGATACTTACCTCTCCTCCCGTGCTCGCGGACGTCTTGGTCCACCGAAGCTATGATTTCGAGAAACCTCCCTGGGTACGAGCGTTCCTTAAACGCTTTCTAGGCAACGGTATGCTCATGAGCGAGGGCGACGAGCACCGGCACCAGCGGAAGCAGATTATGCCAGCCTTCCACTTTCGGCACATCAAAGAGCTGTATCCTGTCTTCTGGTCGAAGTCGCTCGAGCTGTGTGACGCTTTGAGGAATGAGCTTCTGGAGACACCAGACAAGGTGGTGGAGCTGAGCCATTTTTCGACGCAAGTGACCTTGGATATCATAGGCCTTGCGGGACTCGGTCGAGACATAGGGTCGCTTCGAAAATCTGACGACGAGCTCATCGAGAACTATGAGGAGATACTGGAGCCGACCGCAGAGAAAGCCGTATACTTTATCTGTCATCTGTTATTCCCGCCTTGGCTGATTCAGGCCTTGCCTTGGAAGCTCAATGAGCGTGTAAAGGTCACCACCGGCACGCTCAAGCGCATTTGCACCGAATTCGTGCAGGAGAAAAAGGCGCGTATGAAGCTGGAGAGCGAAGAATCTCGGGATATTCTGGCCATCATGATAAGGTCGCAGAACTTTTCAGATGAAGGATTAGTGGACCAGCTTCTCACATTTCTGGCAGCAGGGTACGTACCTTCTCTGGCAGAACCTGAAGAATAGTAATTCTGACCAATGTGCAGACATGAGACCACATCTTCGGCGTTCACTTGGGCATCGCACCTCCTGGCGATCAATCCCTCCATTCAAAGCCGTCTTCGATCTGAAATCCGAGAGAATATCCCTGATTTGCAGGCTCTCACGGCGCCCGGAGCAGAAATCTCGGACATCCTGGAGAAGCTTCCGTATCTGAACGCAATATGCAACGAGACGCTTCGCTTGTATCCTACGATTCCGGGCACATCTCGTGTGGCTGTCCGAGACACGTCAATCAACGGCCAATTCATCCCAAAGGGGACGCTCACCTTCATTGTGCCTTGGGCGACAAATCGTGACCCCAAGTTCTGGGGTGAAGATGCCGAGGTATTCCGCCCTGATCGATGGATAGACGCAGACACTGGTCGAGCGAACTACATGGGAGGGGCGGACAGTAATTACTCGTTTCTGACTTTCCTGCATGGCCCTCGCAGCTGCATTGGCGAGAAGTTTGCAAGAGCGGAACTCAGGGCTTTGCTTGCGGCCTTCGTGGGCACTTTTGCGATTCAGATGGCCGATCCGGATGAGAAGGTACTGGTGGGGGGGACAATTACCAGCAAACCAGTCAACGGCATGAGGCTCCGCTTAAGGCCGGTGGAAACGGACGAAGGTACCTAGACTCCGATGTCGTCGCCCATTGTATGCAGAAAAGAGGATACCTTATGGAGCCGAACCGCCAAAAGCGAATTGCCTTCGGAGACTTGTAGCCGAGATCAAAACAACATCTGCCTGTGCAACCGAATGCCAGAGACTAACTGAGGCACGTTTGAGCATCTTTGCTCGCTATTACCTGCTAGTTTATGGCTCGCCGCTCTGGACCGAGCTATGGCCATGTTGTACGCGCCAGGTCCCACTTGCTACAGCATAGGTTATCGACAGTCACAGCTCCTGTATCAGAACATCTGCGGACCACCAATTCAACACCTTCTCAAAAGTTGATATCTGACAGCCTCGGTATTTTCCCATCTCATCTACATTTTTTAAACGCCAGACCGATCGACCAGCATACTCTGTGCAGGGCTAAGGCGGGGTACATGTCGCCTAATGCCCAACAGGGGCTCTCAAGTGCTGGAAATTGACCAAGGCCGCTAGCGCACCCCCGGATTATGGCATCCCATCCCTGAAATATCCCCGCAAACAACGGATCAGGAGCTTACCGTTTCATTTCCCCGGATTTTCGAGGTAAGCATGCGGATGCGGGGTGGATCTTATGCTGCTCGCGGCGTTTCGCCCGTTCCCCCAGAATTTAGCCCTACCCTCGCCGGGCAAACCATCCAAAAGTGTACACCAGGACCGACGCCATCCGCTATTCTCCGGTGTATGAGGCGCACCGGTCGCGTCGACCCATGCACGACACCCCGCGTGCATCTAAATCCCGACCTCCTCGAGACAGCTGCCACAGCCTATCCGCGTCGAGAACGAAAACGAGAAGCCGAGGAACCGTTAAACGCCTAAAAGGAAGTGTATTAGCTCTGTCACCTGAGCGCTTGTGGCTCAAACGGACAGTGTAAGCCAAACACTAGCCCTACACAGAGGCCGAAGACAGCCAGTCACGGCACAGCTTCACTGAGAGGTTCCTCGGTATCCCACAACAATTCGCTCAGCCTCATGCCTGGACGAATATGCGGATGACCATGCGGTTTACCGTCTGGGGCCGCCTAGCTCCCGAAGAGTGCTCCGGGAGCTAGACGGAGCGGGCAATTACTCACGCTCACCACCCTTGGCACCCCGGACTTGGACCTCAGAGACACGATGCTGCTTCACGTCTTGCAAAAATGCGACTCCAATTGCCTCGGTGCAAAACACCATGAGAAATGTATAAAGAGACCCGTTCGAGGCGCCAAATGAGAACAGCAAGCCAGCTCCTCCTCAGCCCTTCACTTCAGCAACTCCAACAGCAGCGGCCTCAGTGTCCACTTCCCAGCCTTCAATCTTTGAACTCGCATCTTTGAGCTCTCCAACCACCAGTCAACATGTACAAGCTCTCCGTCGTCCTCTCCGCTCTCCTGAGCCTCGCCGCTGCCGGTCCCATTGAGACCCGCCAGACTGGCACCTCCTCCAGCGAGTTCTCTCGTTCCTTGGTCTGCAGGGACATCCTCTTTGCCTGGGCTCGTGGCTCCACTGAAATCGGCAACATGGTACTATTTGCCTCCTGCCTCCAGATTTTCAAAACAACACTGACATACCCAGGGCACTGTTATTGGTCCCCCCCTTTCTGATGGCCTCAAGAACATCTTCGGCCGCACCAACGTGGCTACCGAGGGCATCGACTACGCTGCTCTTGTCTCCACCAACGTCCTTCCCGGCGGCACCGATCTCATCAGCGAGCTCCGCATGCGCAACACTCTCGAGGACATGGCACGCCGCTGCCCCAACAGCGTCATCGTCACTGGCGGCTACAGCCAGGGTGCTGCGGTCAACCACCGTGCTATCGAGGACCTTTCTCAGAGCGTCAAGGATCAGATTGCCGGAACCGTCCTCTATGGTGATACTCAGAGGCAGCAGGTGAGCAACACAGCGTCGTAACAGACAAGAGCATCACTGACATCCAACCCCAGGACAACGGCCAAATCCCCAATTTCCCCAGGGACAAGGTTCTGATCATCTGCAACACTGGTGACGCGGTCTGCAACGGTCTCCTGACCGTCCTCCCTCCCCATCTCACCTACGGCTCTCGCGCCGCCGAGGGCTACAACTTCCTCGCCAACAAGATCCGCGGCGCCCAGGCTAAGATCAAGGCCAGGAATGCCCGCCGCGCTCTTGAGGAGGCCGAGGCTGAGGTCGCCGCTCTCGAGGAGTAAGCTGGGCAAGTGCTGGGCTGATAGTTCTCGAAAGAGGCTATCTCACGAGGAAAGCTGTTGGCAGGATATGCTGTTGGCAGGATATGGCATTGATGAGGAGGAGCGTCTGTGGCGCTCGGTTCTTGATCGCTGGCTCTGGGATAGTCGGGATCGGGGGTTCGCTTCTTGATGATTGATGATTGGGGATTTGTTTGGTTCGATTCGTTGACGCTAGCCGTTCCATTCCAACAATGGCACTTTGGAGTCTGAACTTTTGTGCAAACTTGCAATGTGACTTTTACAAGTGATTTACATGGACTAACGAGCTATCAAAGCCATTCGTGAAGGACAGGTACGGGTTGACTTTCCAACTCGGAGCTTCTGCTAACAAATTGAGCTGGGAGACTCTTCCCATATAAAAAAATGGATCGCCCCGCGGACGACGCATTGGAAGATGGACGCTGATGCAATGCAGTAGAGGCCAGAATAATTCGATAAATGAACTGAATACGCTAAATTTGAAAGGGCTTAGCGCAGTCTTTTACCATCGTATATGAGCATTTCCCAGATGAAAGACGAAGCCTGCAACGAGACAAATGTCTAGCACTAGATGTGGTGCGCATGTCTATATCTGTGTGACTGTAACTAGGCGCAAGGCAAAGCTAGCTCCCGAGTGGTGGCCACAGTAGACCGATGTTAAGGTCGGAGACAAGAGGGGTGAAGAACTATAAGAGTCCGTGCACGTACCCCGCCACTCCCGAGGCCGGCGAACCCCTGTCAATAGCCGCCCTGCATGTCCGAATAAAGTGGGCAAAAGAGTCATCGTCAGCCACTTTCGAACTTTGACAGACGTTCTACAAAACCCGCGGACCCCTCTTCAAACTTGTTGTCTGTCTCACAACACCGCGCCGACTCGGACTCGTTCGCTGCTTTGCACTTGTTGCTGTTTGTTGTTTTCCAATCGCACGCCTCACACTATGGAGGGCATTCGAAAGGCCTTTGCGCAATGCAAGAAGGAGGGCAGAGTGAGTTTCATTGTATTGAAAAGCTCAATGCAAGATGCTAACTGCATCTGCAGTCCGCGCTGGTCACCTATGTGACTGCAGGCTATCCCACAGCGCAGGAGACGCCGGATATCATGCTGGGAATGGAGGCAGGTGGTGCAGGTGCGCTTCGAGACATAATGCACGGCAGACAGCCTTGCTGACCGTCCCAGATCTCATTGAGCTGGGCATGCCTTTCACAGACCCCATTGCCGACGGTCCAACCATCCAGATGGCCAATACCGTACGTAGCCCAGACTCTTGACCCCATCACGATTGCCTGACGTCTGTGCTACAGAAAGCGTTGAAGAACGGAGTCAATACCGAACAAGTCCTTGGAATGGTTCGCGACGCCAGAGATCGCGGCCTGAAGGCACCCGTTCTCCTCATGGGATACTACAACCCTCTGCTGAGCTATGGCGAGGAGCGCATGCTAAAAGACGCCAAAGCGGCGGGTGTCAATGGTTTCATCATTGTGGACCTGCCCCCTGAGGAGGCTGTACGCTTCAGGAACTACTGTGCCAGCTATGGGTATGTTAGAATTGAGCTCACCTCGCTATCAGCGACTGACTGGTTTGCAGACTGTCGTACGTGCCCTTGATCGCTCCCGCCACCTCGGACCACCGCATGCGTGTCCTCTGCAAGATCGCCGACTCATTCGTGTACGTCGTCTCGCGCATGGGTGTCACTGGCGCTAGTGGCACCATGAATGCTGCTCTCCCACAGCTGCTCGATCGCGTCCACAAGTACTCCGGAAACATACCCGCTGCTGTTGGATTTGGCGTCAGCACACGAGACCACTTCCTGAGTGTGGGCAAACTCTCTGAAGGCGTGGTCATCGGCAGCCAAATCATCAACGTGATCTCCGAAGCTGCCCCTGGAGAAGCTGCCAAGGCTGTGGAGAAGTACTGCGATTCGATTTCTGGAAGAAGCTCCATGAAGCAGACGAGGGAGGTTGGCATTATTGAAACCATGGCTGAGGCCAAAGAGCCGAATGGCGTCCACGTGGATAAAGTCATCACCGATGCCGACACGGACGGAGCGAACCTTGTCGATCAAATTGAGGCTCTCAATGCCGATGGTGAGAAGAGCGAGATACTCCCGGCTCGTTTTGGCGAGTTCGGAGGCCAGTATGTACCGGAATCTCTCATGGATTGCCTTGCCGAGCTGGAAAAGGGATTCAACGAGGCGAACTCGGACCCTAAGTTCTGGGAAGAGTACCGATCCTACTACGATTACATGGGACGTCCAGGCCACTTGCATCTTGCAGAGCGTCTCACTGAACATGCTGGTGGAGCGAACATCTGGCTCAAACGTGAAGATCTGAACCATACCGGTAGCCACAAGATCAACAATGCGCTCGGTCAGATTCTGCTGGCAAGGAGGTTGGGCAAGACGGAGATCATTGCGGAGACCGGCGCTGGACAGCATGGTGTTGCAACAGCCACTGTCTGCGCCAAGTTCGGCATGAAGTGCACCATCTACATGGGCGCTGAGGATGTCAGACGCCAGGCTCTGAACGTCTTCCGCATCAAGCTCTTGGGCGCTCAGGTGGTTGCCGTGGAGGCTGGCTCCAAGACGCTCCGGGACGCCGTCAACGAGGCTCTGCGGGCGTGGGTGGTGAACCTGTCGACAACGCACTACATCATTGGATCCGCCATCGGCCCTCACCCATTCCCAACCATTGTGCGCACATTCCAGTCGATTATCGGCAACGAAACGAAGCAGCAGATGCAGGAGAAACGTGGGAAGCTCCCAGATGCTGTTGTAGCCTGTGTGGGAGGTGGCAGCAATGCCGTGGGCATGTTTTACCCCTTCTCCAACGACCACTCTGTGAAACTGTTGGGCGTGGAAGCCGGAGGTGACGGCGTGCATACTGCTCGTCACAGTGCCACTCTTACCGGAGGAACCAAGGGCGTGCTTCACGGTGTCCGTACCTACATCCTTCAGGACAAGCACGGTCAGATCACTGACACCCACTCTGTTTCGGCTGGTCTCGACTACCCCGGTGTTGGTCCTGAACTTTCGAACTGGAAGGACAGCGAACGCGCCAAGTTCATTGCGGCCACGGACGCAGAGGCCTTTATCGGTTTCCGGTTGATCTCGCAGCTTGAGGGCATCATCCCCGCGCTCGAGACATCGCACGCCATCTACGGCGCTATCGAGCTCGCGAAGACGATGAAGAAGGACCAGGATGTGGTCATCTGTGTGTCTGGCAGAGGCGACAAGGACGTGCAGAGCGTGGCAGAGGAACTGCCCAAACTTGGGCCCCAGATTGGCTGGGATTTGCGATTCTAGATGCAGTCGAGTTTTCAAAAAGCGTTCATGTGTTGTTAAAATAGACGCCTGCGTACATTGCACAGTAGAGTAGACTGGAAAAGCAAGGGTGTTCAACGTTCTTGATGTTGTAAGGTTGATCGAGTGATTGGATGCATGGTTAACTTCCGAAGAGTCCTGATTGACTCGCTCCATGCCGAGTAGCGGCTTGGCGGAGAAAGCGACAACACCTGCGCGTTTGTTGAACGCCAATCGACGAGGTAGATGGAAGTATGGACTCATGTTTCAGATGCTGTGTATCAGATGCTGTGTACTGCGCAGTAGAACGGAATAATGACCTTGTCATTGTAGGTTCTGTGGAAGTCATGCGGCTCGTGCAACGGTCGGTCTGAGCCAGTGAATCGCCCATGTGGAGCCGCTCTTGGCCATGCACGGAGTCTCGCCGACGCACGTCACTCTTTGGACTCCCGCACAAATCCATGGCTCAGTAGTCTCCCCACCTGCACGCTTAACCCGCTACCTCTAAAGTCGTCACCCTGGACTTCCTCTCCCTCCATTGTGAAACGCCGCTCAACCCCCCAATAGAGCTCCAAGAGCTCCAAGAGCCACGCCGACGCTCTGCCGACAGCTCCGAGCATCATCGAGAAACAAAGCACGAACGTAAGAGACGCGAGAAGCTCGAGCAGCTTCTGGAGGCCGACGAGATGAAGTTCTCGCACAGCCTCCAGTTCAACTCTGTACCGGATTGGAGTGGCCACTATATTGCTTACTCCAACCTCAAGAAACTGTAAGCCTCACGCTTTCGCACGTCAGCCTGCCATATCGCCAAGTATACACTGTGCCTGGCCGCCTACCTGTTGAGCAGATTCACTGACGGATGCTACGTGGACAGGATATACACCCTCGAGCAGAAGGTCAACCAAAGAACCGCTCACACAGATGCAGAGTCATCACCGCTGTTAACCGGCCAGGCCGACGAGCCGGACCAAGTATTCAAGCATGCGCTAGACGGCGAACTCGAAAAGATTGTTACTTTCTACAAGCAGAAGGAGCGGGAAATCTACGACGAGCTGGACCAGTTGTTGCAGGATGAGAAACATTACGAGCAGGGCCAGAACGCCTTCGCGAACGAGCAGGAGAACATACCACCTGGACATCGGACAAGGAGTTTGAGCATATTCAAGCGCATAGGAAACAATCGGGACGAATCTCCGAGCACCGTTAGCAGACGCTCCGCCCCCGATGAGGGCTCGTCGGACGAAGATGCCCAAGAGACCTCACAACTCCGGAGGACGAAGAGTATGGGCAAGAGCAGAAGCCCGGATGGGAAAGGCCGTGGCCGCTCGCTTGACTTTGGTACGAAGCGCAGAGCCAGTGCTGCACTAGACGACTACAATGACATGTCGTTCTCAGCACTGTACGACGAGGGCGTGTCATTGAAGAAGAGAACATCGAACCTCTATGTGACCCTGTGCGAACTCCGCTCCTTCATCCAGCTGAATAAGACGGGGTTCAGCAAGGTTCTCAAGAAATACGACAAAATCTTGGATCGCAGCCTCAAGCAGCCGTATCTCGAAAAATATGTCGCCAATGCCTACCCTTTCCTGCAAAGCACAATGGACACGCTCGGCCAGAATATCTCCCAGGTCGAAGTCCTATACTCGCGCATTTGTACGAAAGGAGATGTTGCCGAAGCAAAACGGGACCTAAGGTTACATCTCCGAGAGCATGTGTCCTGGGAACGCAACACCGTCTGGCGCGAGATGATTGGAATCGAAAGGAAAGCCCAAGCTGCGAATCTGGGTATAGGGCAGATGCTGGGGCGAAAACACGACGCCGGCCATCTCCGCCTTCAAGGCGATGAGCCCGAGGCGGAGATGAAAGAAGTCGAAACTCCCATTGGGAGATATCGCTGTCCTACATGGCTCCTTAGTCCGAGCTTCTACATCTTGGTGGCCATCTTTGCTGTCTTCTTTGTGTTATTGTTCGTCCCAATAATGGAGAAACCGGAGCAGCAGAATTGTCTGGCCTTGGTTATATTCGTCAGTTTGCTATGGGCTACTGAGGTAAGTAATGAAGACTGTATAGATTGTCTCTCCTAACTTGTTCAGGCAATACCACTCTTTGTCACATCCCTCCTCGTTCCCTTCCTGGCAGTCATTCTCCGCGTAGTCAGGGATGATGCCACCCACCGCCGTCTGGACTCCAAGCCCGCGGCCAACTACGTTTTTGCAGCTATGTGGACACCCGTCATCATGCTCCTCCTGGGAGGCTTTACGATTGCTGCCGCGCTCTCGAAATACAACATCGCCAAAATGATGGCCACGTTTGTGCTAAGTAAGGCTGGCACCAAACCACGAACAGTGCTCGTTGCAAACATGTTCGTCGCCATGTTCGCCAGCATGTGGATCAGCAATGTCGCTGCTCCTGTCCTGTGCTTCTCCATTATTCAGGTATGTGGCTAGCGGCTCTCAGGGCGACTACTAGACTCACGCAACGTAGCCGATTCTCCGCAACCTCCCTGCCGACTCAGATATGACTAAAGCCTTACTCCTGGGCATTGCGCTCTCGTCCAATATCGGCGGCGCCGCTTCTCCCATCGCATCGCCTCAAAACCTTATCGCCCTCCAGAACATGTCCCCCGAGCCATCATGGGGCGTGTGGTTCTTCATAGCCCTCCCTGTGTGTATTGTGTGTATACTCATCATTTGGGTCCTCCTCCTCGTCTCCTTCAAGCCCGGCCGTAACACCACTATTGTTCCCATTCGGCCGCTCAAGGACAAGTTCACCGGCACGCAGTGGTTCATCAGCATTGTTACGATCGCCACCATTGTCCTCTGGTGCGTGAGCCACCAACTCGAAGCTGTCTTCGGTGACATGGGCGTCGTCGCCATTATCCCGCTCGTCGCCTTCTTCGGCACGGGCATCCTCACCAAAGAAGACTTCAACAACTTCCTCTGGACCATCATCATCCTCGCGGCAGGCGGCCTGTCCCTTGGGAAAGCAGTCAACTCGTCCGGCCTCCTGCGTACTATCGCCGAGAGCATCACCAGCCACGTCGAAGGCCTGAGTCTATACGGCATGCTCGTCGTGTTCGCCGCGCTGATCATGGTTGTCGCCACATTTATTAGCCACACCGTTGCCGCGTTAATCGTGCTGCCGCTTGTCAAGGAGGTGGGACAGGGTATGGCGGAGCCTCATCCGAATCTGCTGGTCATGGGCAGCGTGCTTATGGCGTCTGCGGCTATGGGGTTGCCGACGAGTGGTTTCCCGAATATGAGTAAGTTCTCTAAGTTTGCAAGTTTTATTATTCTTGATCTAACATTGTGTAGCCGCTATCATGATGGAAGACCAGAGAACGGGCCAGCGGTATCTGGAAGTTAAGCACTTCATTACGCGAGGTATTCCTGCGACATTCTTGTCGTTTATTGTGATTGTTACGCTGGGGTATGGGCTTATGCTTGCCGTCGGGTTTTGAGTCAGCATTGTTAGCCAGATGATAGGTTGCTGGTGGAACAGGTGTTCACTTAGTGTTTCAAGTCGTAAGATGGTGGTTCCTGAAAGAGGTGGAGCCGTTAGAGGAACGTTTTTTGCATGCATCAAGCGCTTTACTTCTTCTGTTAGCATTGCCAGCATCAGGCTGGCTGGTTCGATTTGACTATGCATTTTGCGTAATTATGCCTTCCTCGATTTCGCTTCGCCCTTCGTTGTTCTTTCGGGACTATGGACGGAAGAGGAGTGAATTTGTTCTGTTGAACCGGAGCTCAATGCTCGAAAAATTCATCAGTGAACACTTTTTAACAATCACACTGAATTACACCTCTAATCCATCCTGAAATAGACAAGTAAGCTCGGCTCCCAACCTGCATTCCCCTCCCTCGCCCTCCCCCATCACCACTCCTCCCTCTACACCGTCCCCGTAGCCTCAACCCCCTCCTCAGGAATCCTAATCCTGACCGCCTGATCCACAACCTTATTCGGGCCCCCCCTCTGCCCCTTAGGACCAGTCCCCGGACCCATAGGCCCACTCCTCGCCTTCGCCCTCGCGCCCGGGCCGATAACATGTTTCTTCAACCCGGGGTAATCGCAGTAGCCGTACGTATTACAGAAGCCCGTTTTGCATTTATTGTTGCTGCGGCAGGGGGTCCCTAGACACCCGCCGTCGCTAGCGGTGCATGCTTTACACGTGCCCCAGTCGCAGAACTCGTTCGCGTCGCAATGCGCGGCGTTGGTGCAGGGGTTTCCGCGGCGGGAGGGAGAGGTGAAAGGTGGGGGTTTTGCGCAGAAACGGAGATTGGCGTTTTTGAATATCGAGGTGGTGTCTAATTCGCAGGATTTCCGGAAGTCGTTGGGGAGAACGGCGCGGATGCTAGGGGGTTGGAGGCTAGGTCGCGCAACGCATTCTTGACATTGTCCGGATGAGCAGGTTAGGTGCTCGAGGCATGGCGTCTTGGAGTTACAGCTATCGCCGATTTTGCCGGGTTGTTTTGACGAAGAAGGGGACACGCAGATGCTGTTTTTGCAGATCAGGTCTGGGGCGCAGCCGTCGGGGTCGTCGCAGAGAAGGCCGGGGCAGCCGAAGGTGCAGTCGGATTGTTCAGGCGTGTAGGGGTTCATAACCACGTGGGTTATGTTTGAGAGGGCGGGTGGTGGGGAGAGGTATTTGGACCAGTCGAAGTTGCTGCGGGAAGTGTAGGCGCGTTTGAGGATGTTTTTGAGGGCGCCGACGGCCGAGTTGTCGTCGCGGAGGATGCTGACGGTTGGGGTGGTGCCCTCGCCGCCGTTGTTGAGTTTGGAGTAGAGCTGAAGGAAGGTTAGGTATGTGTTAGGCAGGAGAATGGATAACGGAACTTACCCAGGGAATTCCACGGTAGTTGAGAGCATTACCTTGGTCCCAGATGGCGGCTTGTTTGTAATGAAGGCCGTGCTCGGTGTGCACATAAGACATCTCTTCGACGAGGAGAAGTTTGCCTTCACCCTTGGCGCGCGCAGTCAGGGTGTTTCCTGGCACGAACATCTTCGCCCAGTTTGTGCCAGCAGTACCTTCATCTTCTTGAGGAAAGTAGCCGTGGATGCCAATGACATCGATTGCTTTGCACTTGAAGGCGGAGTCCGGGTAGTTTTGGATGCCGTCTAGTGTCTGTGGGGCAGAGATTCCACCACTGATGACGGCAATGTTGTTCCTGCCGAGCCCAAGGTTGTGCTTGAGATGCTCTGCCACGTCACAGAGCCAACTTTCACCTGATACAATGGGCCAGATATTGGCCCAGGGTTGGTTCTGAACATCGACGCCCTGTTACAGTGAGTGGTTTTGGCCGTATGAGAAAAGAGGCGAATAGCTACCAAAATGACTTCATTCAGCTCGCCCCATGATCGCCCTCCAAAGTTGATCGAAGGGTACTCCCTGAAAAGAACCTGTAGCCGCGTCTTATAGTTTTCTCTGACTTGGTATGTTGTCAGCTTGGACAATGTTATCTGCGCAGGTAGCATTACTGTCGAGATTACTATAGAAGTCGAGGAAGTATCCTTCGAGCTTTTCGCAGTATGCATCACACGGCACATCATTGCTCCCACGGAGCGCATGTGCGTTGTGTGGTACTATGATGACCTTGACCTTGCCTGCACGTGTTCAGTATAAGTTACATAGCCAACATGAATTTGCATACCTTTCGAAATGCGGTGAATTGCAGCTAGTGTGTCATCGAACCTATCGAGCAAGCCACGATCAAAAGCACCTATTTCAGGCTCTGGCTATTTGGCTTAGCAGTGCGTCCTCGGCTAGAAAATGAGACTTACATCAGGATAGTCGCCATACTTCTGAACTAGGATTGGTCAGAACCTCGACAAGACGACGTGATGGTTGACCAACTGAAAAGCCGAATCACGCGAGCCCCGCTCTTCACAATGGCCCGGATCACTGTATCTCTCTCCTTCCGGTTCAAGGTCTGTAGGCCGGGATAGTTGACACCACCAAACGCGAAGTGGTCCGCTGTAATCCTCAGATCAGCTGCCACATATTGTGTCAGGGAGGCGAGGCCCAACACAGAGGCGAAGATGTCAATAAAGCGCATGGTGATCTGAAGTCTGTCGAGGACCACGGACAGGTCTTCGCAATGCTCCAGAAGGCCATGATATAAAAGAAAGACGATGCATACTGGCCACGTGTAGAAGATGCGCTATAGACAGATTTTCCTTAGCAGTTGAAGGTGGTCTGTTGCTATGCTTCTCATATTGAGGCTGTTCAAGTAGATTAATTGCAGCGCTGATCTGACCAATCGCGAGGCGGACCGCTACCAAAACATCGAATCACAACACTTGGGAAGGTCCGCGACGACATCGATGAAATTCTTTCCCTACTTTTGAGGCACGAGTTTCTTGAGGCATTGCATCTGAGCTGTTTCTCCCCTGCAAGAAGCGCTGCGGGAATTGCTCAACAGCAGATGCGGCTACTGCGGACCGGTTGCCCATGATTGGCCGGAGATTACGACTATTACCGGAATCGGTTTAAGTCGTGATGTATATGGTGAAGTGCTCTTGTACCGGGTACTGCGCAGACGGCGGCCGTGGTACCTCGTGAGGCACGATCCTGCTGGGGCCAGCTGGTGCGACATCAGACAGTATCCGAAAAGGTGCGTCTTTCCTGCAATGAGCCCTTGGGTCGTGCCCGGGGAACAGTTCGCTGAAGCATCTGCAACCTGCCAGACCAATTAATCTGCAAGACCCTACCCTGACATGGTCTCGAGAATGCGTATTCCATAGCGAGGCCGGCCGCCGGTTCTCATGAACTCGAGAGTTGTTGATGCTGGGTGCAGATATGCACACCCACCTGGAGATTGCGTGTCGTTCTTGTGGACGTCACGCTTCATCTGCCCGCCCACACGCCTTCGCCTCGTCCAAACCCGCCTAGACCCAACCCGCTCTTCCCCTCGTTCACAGGTCTCTTCGCGACCTTTCCCTGCGCTTTGACACCTTCCACCACCCGATCCAGCTGCGTCTCTACCACCACGCCCCCGACTATCATCTCGGCAAGGGTGGCATGAAGCGTCTCGAAGTTGAAGATCAGGTCCAGCTCGCAGACATTCTCAAAGAGGCCATCCAAGGCCTGCACGAAGACTTGGATGAGGTCCAAAAGAGCTAGGGGGGATTCGGTGGACGTGGAGATGATGATGAAGTAGAGCGTCGCATAATGGCGGTAGGTAACGAGGGAGGGGGTGTCGTTGTGAGGGGTGGTAGGTGTGGACGATTTGCTGCTACTCGCTAGTAGAGGAGGCAGCCTGGAGAGGTCAGTGAGGAGATCACAAGTCTAGACTTAGTATTCGTACGGCAGAAAGTTGCATGCGGAGTTCGGGCGGTTGGAGACGAGGGTGAAGATCTCGGAGATCAGGCGCTGTTGCACGCTGGTTTCCTTATCACAGTCAGGAGGACTCTTGAAGCACCATAGGCGGGGTAAGGCGTACGAGCTGGGTGTAGAACTTTGTCAGGCGCGGCTGGCCGTTGTTATTGAAGACTAGGACTGCGTTGATCATAGTGTCGTGTGCGTGGGAAAGTGTTGTGTTATGCTATGGTTGTGCTTGTGTGGTGGAAGTGCAAAGGCCGCACGTCCGGCCGGCACGTCAGACGTGGTCCAAGCTCCTCAACATGGTTCACACTTCCCATCGGCTTTCCAACGTCACCTCTTCTTCTCTCTTCTGCTCCCAACTGTTTGTTCTTCTCCGCATCCATAGTCGCCATATCATGTCCGCAAAACCGGTATCCCGCCTGGCATTGGCCGCCATCCGCCGCTCGCTGCGGCCACTTCGCACACAAACTGTACCCAGTGGCTTTGTGCCCGCAGTCCAAAGCTCCAGCCCTCACGTCCGCTACTACGCCCGCCCTTTCCACTCGTCGACTACATTCCGCACGAGCATCCTGCCAGATTCTGGTGAAACGGCCCCTGTCAAAGAGAGCGAACCTTCGGAGCGTCCAACTGTGCCCACCGACATCTCGGCCGCAGAGTACCAACAACGCGCCGACGACTTCTTTGAGGAGCTGGTTACCCGCGTCGAGCACATGCAGGAGAAGCGGCCGGACTTTGATCTTGAGTATGCGGTACGTCGGCCTTTCGCCCACGTTCCTGGCACTGTTGGCTGACGTTCACCAGGCTGGCGTGCTGGAGGTCTCAGTGACAGGCAAAGGCACATATGTCCTCAACAAGCAGCCTCCAAACAAGCAGATCTGGCTCAGCTCGCCCGTGTCTGGCCCCAAGCGCTTCGACTGGGTCGTGCTCGGCGAGGGCTTGCACCAGAAGGAGGGCGCAGGAACGGGCGACTGGATCTACCTGAGAGACGGCACATCACTGACCGATCTCCTGCGAAAAGAACTAGGCATCAACCTTGACGTGAACGACGATGCGCCGAGCTGAAGAGATCGAATGGTGTGCATGTAAGCGCGAGCCGTACCAAAAGAGCCCCAGTGCCCTTCAAAGCAGTCACAGAGATGGCAACAAAGGTCTCTCTATGAAGGAATGTCCATTCCATTCGAGAAATACAACAGTTGAATCAATCGACATGCCGAACGCCAAATCCGTGTGATATGCAAAGTGCGCCACCCTATGCGCCATGTACCCCCTTTCTAACGGCTTTGGTATCCCCAACCTCCTGAATCTTTTGGACGCGACATTGCGAAGGAGTATGTGCATGCTGAATGCCAAATGAGATGATAAGGTCGAATATAAGAGCGCTACGCTGCGACGGCGATGGTCTTGCCCTCCTCTGTGACCTCTTGCTTGGGCAGGTCAGACTGGAAAACGTCAGAAAGGCATGCAGAGTGGTGGGCGGTGGTAGGCCATACCGGGTCGAATATGATGCGGATCATCAAGCTGCAGCTCGGACAGCGTGCAATATCCTCGCCGTCGCGCATGTCTCCCAGCGAGATCTCGAAGCGGTCGCCGCAGGGACATGGGTGGTGGTATATCTGTAGCGTCTCGTCGTATGTGCAGTCCTCGATCTCGACCTCGTCGTAGATTGCCGCCTCTTCGTCAGCCATGTCTGCTGATAAAGGGGTGCGGTAGAAGGGGTGTGGGTGGAGAGCCTGCGGGTGGCGGACGTGAAAGGTGAATGTTTTAAGGCCTGCGGGGAACCAGCGGCGGCGCACGGCCCACACCAGCTCTCTCGAGTCTCATTGGAACTTCCCCGTCATCGCCGCACCACAACACTTCCACCTCTCTCCTACGATAAATATGCTGGACACGTTCGAGATCCTCACCACGTCCGGCGTGGTGCTCTGGTCCCGCACATACGTGCCCGTCTCCTCCGCCGTAGTCAACAGCCTCATCCGCGACGTATTTATCGAGGAGCGCATTCTGCCCCAGTCCGACGATGCCGGCCACAAGCCCACGTACCGGAAAGACGGCTACACACTCAAATGGACTACTTCGAAGGATCTTGGCTTGATGTTTGTGGTGCGCATCTTCGTGGACGCCGCATGGAAGGACCTAACGTGCCTTAGGCAGTCTATCAGTCGCTCGTACACTTGACATGGATCGATAAGCTCCTGGACAACGTTCGCGCCCTCTTCACAGGCCTATACGGGGACCAACTGAAGGCCAGCCACACCACTAAGCTGGACTGCTCCAAATTCACCCCGTACTTCGAGCGCCAGATCCACGATCTCGAGGGATCGAGCGATTCTACCACACCAAATGTGAAGCTCACACCTCCCTCGAGCACCGATGCCGACAGCGCCGAGGAGTCTCCAATGAAAGCCGGTGCGCTGCAGAAACCCCAGCGACCGCTGTACGACACCTCCGCCGACTCGACGCCAGTGCCCACCCCCGATCATTCAAGGCCTACGACCCCGGCGCAGAGTCACCTACTCACAGGGAAGTCACGGCCAGGCGCAAGATTGTCGCGAAGGGACAGAAAGAAGGCTTCTGGCATCTCCGCTATGTCCTCGGGAGATGAAGCGAGCGCATTGCGGAGAGGAAAGAGCAGCATCAAGCGGAACAGAGTTTGGGGCGAGTTCGGTGCCGACGAGGAGGATGATTCCGTGGTCTTGGACTACTCGCAGGGGGATATCCAGGACGAGGCATCTGGTGCGGACGCATTACAAGAAGTCAATCCTGAGTCATGGGGTCACAAAACTCGCAAGGGTGAATTTGTGTTAAAGGACCTCGGCGAGGAGATGGACCAGATAATATCAGCCGAGAAGTCAAAGAGTCAGAGCACTGGTACGCCCAGTGGTATCGTTGGATCCGGTTTGGGCGCCATAGGCGGCCTATTCAGGAATGTCATAGGCGGAAAGACGCTGACGAAAGAGGATCTGGCAAAACCAATCAAAGGCATGGAGGAGCATCTTCTGAAGAAAAACGTGGCTCGCGAAGCCGTAGTGCGGTTATGCGAGAGCGTAGAACGCGACCTCGTCGGCCTCAAAACAAACAGCTTCACCAGTACGTTTCCTTTCCCACAAACCGGAATCCTGCAAACTAACCCCCTCCAGCCATCGAATCCACCCTCCGCACCTCGATGGAAAAAGCCCTCGCCAAAATCCTCACGCCCACCTCCTCCCTCGACCTCCTCCGCGAGATCCAAACCATCAACAGCACGGGCCGCCCCTACGTCCTCTCCATCGTCGGCGTCAACGGCGTCGGCAAATCCACAAACCTCAGCAAAATCGCCTTCTTCCTTTTGCAAAACCACCACCGCGTCCTCATCGCCGCCGCAGACACGTTCCGCTCCGGCGCCGTAGAACAACTCCGCGTCCACGTGCGCAACCTGCAGGAACTCAGCAAGCGCGAAGGCGGCTCCGTCGATTTATTTGAAAAGGGCTACGGCAAGGACGCCGCGAATATCGCCGCCGACGCCGTTGCGCACGCGGCGAAAAACGGGTTCAATGTCGTGCTTATTGATACTGCGGGGCGCAGACACAACGATCAGCGGCTCATGTCGTCGCTTGAGAAGTTCGGGAAATTGGCGAAGCCGGATAAGATTTTGATGGTGGGCGAGGCGCTCGTGGGCACGGATTCGGTGGCCCAGGCGAGGAACTTTAACGCTAGTTTTGGGCCTGGGAGGGGATTGGATGGGTTTGTTATAAGTAAGTGTGATACGGTGGGTGATATGGTGGGGACGCTTGTGAGTATGGTGCATGCGACGGGGATTCCCGTGGTTTTTCTGGGAGTGGGACAGCATTATGCGGATTTGAGGGGGCTGAACGTCGGGAGTGTTTGTAGGTTGTTGATGAGTTAGTTTTAGCAGGTAATGGATGGATGTGTGTCTGATATCTGAGTTTTGATGCGGATTTCGTGCTCGGGGTTGGGTTCTGTGTTATCCTGTGAGGTTTTCCTGTCTGTTAATCTCGTTTTCTTGTAGGATGGTAGAGAAGTTTGCAGTATAGAAGCAAGGGACTCATTGACAAAGCTGCAGGAGTAATAGCCAGGGCCCACCGAGCTCGAGTCTCAGAAACCATAACCGGACCCAACCACCTCCTTCCCACTTGATCTCCACAAATAAAATTAAGAAAAGTCATCCGACTGATCCACAATCCCATTTTTGATCCTCAACAACAGCGTCGTCTTCCACTTGTCCAACCGACTCATCTGATCATACTGCATCAGCTTATCCGCAAACGCATCCTGATCGCCTTCCTGGACCGCCTGGGCCAAGTCGACGAGCAGATGGTGCTCGCGCTCGTTCTGGAAGCCCGGGTCCAGCTCCCGGTACCGGTCCATGGCTACGTTGGCGCCGACCATGTCGCCCGTGCACAGCTGGCAGATGCCGGCTTTGAGGAGGTATTCTTTTACTGAGTAGCGGAGGAGGTTGTTGTTGATGCTGGATTTTGCGACTTTTTCGTAGAGTTCGCTGGGGTGGTGGGGTTAGTGGTGAGTCAAGGGGGTGGGGAGAGGGGGGGGGGGTACATGGCTTTGTAGTCTGTGAGGGAGGTCAGTGATGTTCTTGCGAGTGAGGGCGGGCTACGGACAGTCTTTGCCTTCTAGGGCTATCAGGTCAGCGGCTTTTAACCACAGCTTGTTGGCGAGTGCCTGTGCAGGGTTAGTGATATTCAAAAAATGATATATCAGAAGCTTCCTCACTTCAGCGTTATCCTATTACAAGTCAGTATAAGATCCTTCGGACATATTGATAAGTAAGAGGAGGACTGACGCTTTCATACCAGCTAGCAGCTTCCTCATATGCTGCAGCCGCACGCCCATCATCGCCAAGCTCCACTTCGAAGAGTTCACCGAGGTTCTGTTTGTGAGTTGCTGCTCTCCGGAAGTTGCCTTTGCTGCAGTAATGTGCAATAGCTACACGGTGTTCAGTTGAGCTCCAGCAGGATAGGGAAACGGCGCACCCTTGTCCAAGCACCGCGCTGCAGCCTCGGGGTCATCCTTGCGATAAGCCTCTGAAGCCAGTTAGCTTTAGTCGACCGGTTTGGATGCATGTCGTGGCTCACTGAAAGCTTCGGTCAAGGTATTTGCCTGGTCATCGGGTTCTTTGAGTTGATCGGCTTGTATCGATGCTGCTCGTTCGAAGGCCTGGCCAGCTTCCTTTCCTATCTCGCTGTTAGACAACGCAGTCGTCCATGCAACCACTCGCAGGAAGAAAACATGCAGCATATTGACATTTGACTTGTTCGGTGTGTTGCTTACCTTGTTTTTGCATGCGGAACGCATTTGCAGCAGCAATGAACTCGTCCGCTGCCTTCTCGTCTATGTAGATAGTGAGCAGGTATCACTACACACACATTGTCAACTCACATTTCTCCGTACGACCACCAAAGAAACTGAAACCCCCCGATGCACCTTGAAGCGTCTTCTCCGCCTATGCATGTGGTGTTAGCAAGGAGCATATGTG
The DNA here is from genome assembly GCA_010093795.1 of Sporormia fimetaria CBS 119925. Taxonomy (NCBI): domain Eukaryota; kingdom Fungi; phylum Ascomycota; class Dothideomycetes; order Pleosporales; family Sporormiaceae; genus Sporormia; species Sporormia fimetaria. Next base: position 355,485 of record MU006580.1, on the reverse strand, counting down.
GCTGTGCTTTTGGCCGCCCCACCTGACGCAGAAGGGCCCTGGGATCACCGGCCATAACAACGAAATCTAAAAGTACAAAGGTGGTGTGCGAGAGGGTATAGGATTGGCAAGCAGGTTACGAAGATATGGTGTGAGTTGTATCACGGAGGTAGTAAGAGCTGCCTTCGAGCGATGACGACCGGCCTGGCCTGTGCATTGGGGCGTTCGCGGGGCACCGAGCGGCGAGCGGGTAAAGGCTTGGCGGCGCTAGCCGTTGGCGTCTGTAGTTCAACACTCAACCTCAACAACACCTCATAAATCTCAAAGGTTTCCAGGAATTTGACACAAGACCCAACCGGTTAGCCAGCATCCAATATAGACTGCATGGCATCCAGGATTCTTTGGCGCGGAAATGCGCTGTTCAGTCAGCGAACTGGAACCATCCGCCGTTTCGCAACTGGATCTGCATTCTCTCAAGCGCGGATAAAACCTGTGAAAGCCGAGAACCTAGACGACCTGCTTGCAGAGCCCACCTGGTCCGTGGAGTCTCTGCTCCCCTCGCAAGCTGCAAAACTCGATGTGCCGGAAATCACTTCTAAGCAACTCCACCACCTGCTTCGGCTATCCGCATTGCCCCCTCCGGAATCGTCTGAAGCGGGACAGAAAATGTTGAAAACGCTTTCAGCCCAGCTCCACTTCGTTGGGGAGATACAGCAAGTTGACACCGAGGGCGTGAACCCTTTGCGGGCTATAAGGGACGAGACCACTGCGACAGAAAAGGAACAAACTGTGACACTGGAGACACTGAAGAACGCGTTGGTGAAAGAAAGAGTTGTCGGAAAGCACTACAAGCGCACACAGCGGCTGACAGATCCTGTCGATGCCAAAGCCGCGGAAGATTGGAATGTACTGGGATCCGCCGAACGGAAAGCTGGGAGGTTCTTCGTGGTGGAGAGTGGAGTGGCTCAAGAAGAAGCCTTCGAGTAGCTGGGTAGGCGACTTTCCTGACGCAACACACAGTCCTATGCCCGGAACTGGCCGAAGACCACAGACAGCAAGATATATCCCTTCGTGGTTCCGGAGCGCATGCCGATTTCACAAAAATTACCTGTTGACTGGCATGGTGTTGCTTTTTAATTGGACCTACTGTTCTCGGCAACACCACTTGCACTGCCCCCTGGCACCGGCACGCACACGATGTGTCTCCAACATCTGAACGAACTCTCCATCGGCGAGCTCGTTTGTCCTGCAGCCAGCGGGTTATGACGATGGCAGCGAATGCGGCTACTACAGACCTCAATTGACTGGATGCCAGGGCAGACGTATTGGTTGAGTTTGACATTCGTGACTTCCGATATGGTTGTGGCCGCTTTGCGACGCGGAACAACAGCCCTAGGGTCGAAGAAAGACGTGGATCTGGGAAGATGTAGTTTTGTGTGGTGAGCGTACACTTGGACGGAAGAATACAGCTCGGTGAGAATGGGCGGGTCGCAACTTCTTACCTTCCAAACCACGTTGCACCAACCGCTTTCGCCCACTTCTTCCTTCCTCTGCCATTTCTGTGCACTTTCCTTCCACCTTCCGACACTTCTGCTAGCGTCGAAAGAGGATTTCCTGATTAAAACATACCCTCCTACAACATTTCTTACCTAGCCGGTCCGCTCACTGCTCACCTCCGCCCTAGCCCTATCCTCAGCATATCTTCTCGTACAGATTTCCGCTACACACTCACTACGCTTACACTCCTCGGTCTTCAGGGATATGATACAGCACTTTCGCCGTCTCTCCGGCTCCCCTCCCGTGCAGTTTGCTTCTGGCCTCACCAGGCCGATCGGGCCCAACTTCCGGGCAGATTTCTTCCAAGCCGATGTCGAGTCTTCCGATGACGAAGGGTCCGAGCCTGACCTGCCCTCCGTACAGTATTCACCGTGTCCACCGAGAGGACCTCGTTGTTCGCTGCCAGAAGACTTCTTCCATGCCAAACCCAAACGGAGAGAGAAGCGGCACTATGACTTTTGGTATCCCAGCCATTGCCAACCGTATCAGACCGAGCCTCACCCCATCGAAGACCCTATGGGGTCATGGAATGCTTCCTGCTGGGTCAAACAAGAACACCAAATCGCTACCGATCCCGACCTACAGTCCGAAATCCCTCGTACCGAAGAGGTAGATTCTAAACGCTTCCAGTGTCCCGCTGATCAGTGGATTGGATCGATTCCTCCAATTTACGGCTTCTTTCAGCTCTCGACTGAGCTTGACCACATGATTCACTGTTCCCAGGATCCGCTCAGCTGTCCATTCTATATCGAATGGCGCAATCTCTGGGGAAGAATTGCCTGGGCGACGGCCATCTATCCTTCCATCCTAACCGATATTACTTCTCCTTTTCGTCGCAGATTGATAGCCAAAGATCCTTTTGCGGGTGACATCGTAGACGAAGCTCGGATCCCAGACAACGATGCGCTTTCCCAGTTTCATGTCGACACAAGGTCTATGAGGGAAACCCCACCGCTGTCTGCACAGCCCGGCGATGTTGTAAACAACATTGTGGCCCCTATTCCAACGACAAGCATTACACATGCGATGGCAGACTGGGAGGCTGTTTCACAAGAAAAACTCGTGGATTTTGGTACCGTGGGCGTGAACGACCGTCCCACAATCGTCGGTGTTGCTGGGCAAATTGTCGAGGGCGATAGCCGTACTCCGCGCCTAGAAGACGGTCAGGGTAGTGCAATACAGCGCACCGATCTCGATAGACCACAAAACTCGACGCCTAATACTGTCGTTCCAGCTACCGACCTCCGCGAATCACCGAACCCAACACATGACAGTGGCAAAGTTCGTACGATACGTGACGGATTGGTTGATGCCTCTGTGAGTGAGGCTGTGGGCAAAAGCCAGCTTCAAAGCGGTGATACAGTCACGTCGAAGAAGGCAAGCCGCAAAAAGAGGAAAACGAAGACAGGGAAAGGCAGTGCGGCTGACCTGAAGGCAATCGCTGCGGCTGAGGTTTTGAGGCAAGAGTACTTCAAGGAAGATCAGCTCAGGATAGAGACGGCCGCAAAGAGAAAAGCTGCTCGGTCTGGGCTATCGTCTGTCCGTGAGTCAGCGGTTACCACCGACGACGCCATGGAGGATCCTCGAGAGGCGAAAGTCCCTGAGGCGTCCGCTGTTCTAGATCTAGATCAATCGGCAGTCGGAGACGAAACGGCCACTGTCGAGCAAGACGGCATATCTGAGCATGGAGTGTCATTCGAACAGCCGGAGAACCAAGAGCACTTCGTAGAACCTAGGCAAGAGATAATCCCCACAGAGGGAACAGGCCCAGAAAAGACGGTCTCCCCTGAAAAAGTCGCTGAAGAAGTTCTTGAGCAAGTTACTGTCGATCGGGAACAACATGTTCCCCAATCGGCAGTCATTGAGGAATCAACGGGCAATGAGCAATTGACAGTCATTGCAGAGCCAACAGTTATCGGACCGACAGTCCCCAAGGAACCAACAGTCCCTACGGAAGTGGCAGTAATTGCGGATTTGGAAGCCGCAGAGGAAATGAAAGACGCAGAGGAGCTGAAAGCCGCAGAGGGGCGGGAAGCCGCAAAGAGACGAAAAGCCGCCGAGAAACGGAGAGCCGCTAGACAACGCAAAGCCGCGAAACGGAGGATCGCTGAGGAACAAAACCTTGCTGAGGAACGGAAGGCCGCAGGAGAATCCTCAGCTTCTTCAGTCCCGGGGGTATTGACACCACCGGAGGATCCGACAGCTTCTGAGCAAACGACACTTCTATCGACAGCCGTGGAACAACCGGCAGCCACTGAGCAAGCTTCAGCCACCGAGGCAGCCCTAGAAAGTGGGTTGTCCATAGTTCCGCCGGCCTCTGGGTACCTCTTAACCCCCGAACAAGCCGCCCAGATACCTCTTGACCTTTCTCATGCCGATGCCCCACCACAAAGCGACGACAAAGCTCATCAAGGCCTATCTGCATCAGTCAAATCCCCTGAACTGGTGGGTACTTCGGATCGCCCGCAACCTACGAAAGATACCCTCGAAGAGAAAGCGACATCTAAAGACGGAGTGGTGCCCTCGAAGTCCTCTGTCTCTGAGGTACAGACTCCTGACCACACTGTCGCCATCGCTGAGCCAGTGGAAGAAGTCAACCTCTCAGAGATATCCGGATGTGTTGAGGAGACCTCGGCTGCCGGCAACGGCCAATCGGCGGACAGTATCCATCATCGTGCCGTCGCAGAAGACTGGGTGTTTGTCGAAGGCCCCCCTGAAGCCAAAACCGCAGGCAATCTGGACACTTCACATGCTGTCGACGTATCCGAGGGCCAGCCCGCTGCTGAGTCGCCGAAGCGGATCACACCTGGCTTTCCCATTCCCGCAAACGATGAAGCAGCGCATGAAGGGGATGTTGAGTCTCCAACGGAGCACGACGACACAGATGCAACCCATAATGCTGAAAGGATCATCCAAGAGCAAGTTACAGACTTTGAGCGCTCGACCTCCCAGGAGTTCACACCTCGCAGCACATCTTCGGACAAAGGTGACGGCAATATTCAAGAGGCTGTGGAATCTTATTGGTATGCTTCGCCACTCGCCGAGCTCAAATTCGTGGAAAATGTACACATTGCCGTTGAGAGTCCCGAAAAGGCTTCGAATACTGCCACTGACCCGGTGGCTGGTACCTCACGTCCTTGCAGTAATGGCTCTTCTGTCGACTGTAAGAGTCTCGAGGATGTTGAGGCCATCGAGGATCCCATGTTGGTCGCGGATGATAAGGTCCCAGAAGAAGATTCGATGATTGTGAAGGCCATATCTGTCACCTCTGCAGAAGATCCCGAGGGAGCCACTGCTGCCCCTGAAACAATTGATAATACCGATACATCCGAGTTCGGATTCAGGACTGACGAAACCTTCAAGCACCAAAATCACGACTTGCGAAGGAATCCTGAGTCTTCTGCATCTGACCGTAATGCCGTTGGGTCGACCCGGGAGGATATCATGACCGAGGCTATGAAGAAGTCACTAGAGATCCATACCGGCAACTCTTCGGTAGAAGAGGACCGCGCTCATGGTCCCTCTTCCATCAATGGCGATACCGTTGATGGATCGACCCGGGAGGATATCACAGTGGAAGGCCCTGAAAATTTGCTAGGAATCTATAGCGCAAACTTTGCCGTCGAAGGGGACCGCATGGACAACACAAGCGCCCACAAAACGAAAAGAGATGCAAATGGCTCTGCTCACGATGTGGACGTGGAATTGCACTCATACATGTTATCCCAAGGCGGGCAGTCAGATGGTCTACACGTTTCACCCACCCCGCCTCCACCTGGGCAGACACTCGGTGTTAGAGAGGAGCAAAGTGAACAGATGGAACTGCATGGTGAGGATGCAGAATCCGAACAAAGTGGACAGCAGTCACGGGTACACGGGAGTCCGAAGCCTCGCGTAGAGCAGGCCCTAGAGCCGGATGTCACGGTTGATTCTCCTCGAAGGTGGTGGGGCGCAATTGGAAGAGGGGGTCTCAAAGGGACTGGCCGAAGGGGACGGTAGAATCAGCCCAGTACGGCTGACGGCATACCCGATCTCGGTGTAGGCAGTACGGATGACGACAACACACATCCCATTGAAGGGGTTACGGCTGACGGTAACACTTACTTCATTGAAGGGGGTATGGCTGTCGGGCCTCCAAAGTCCCTGTTACCGTCTCGGACCTCCGCAGCTGGAGAGCGTTTACATGCGGACACCATGCCGACAACACCTGTTTACTCCGAAGGCAGTGACGCAGAATTATTTGTTTCGCCATTACAAGAAGGGTCTTCACAAGAAGATTTGCGTCCCCGATCAGAAGATGCTGCGACTTTCTCCCTGAACTTGGAGCAAGAGCTGACCCAAGAGCAATGTCCGTCACCCGCTGCGAGCGATGCGCTGCTGCGAAACACACTCCTCGAACGCCAAATGCTTTCGATTGAGGACCCTTTGGCAAATGAGAGCGTCACGGCATCAACCACCAATCACGACGGCTCCAGCATTGCCGGAGTCCTGCCAGTGGAGTCGGAGCATACTTCGTCATCCAGTCAGTCGTTCATTGAAGCAAAGGAAGAGCAAGAGAAATCATCCAGTCAGTCTGTTATTGACGCGAAGGAAGAGCAAAAGGATTCGAAAGAGGTCGGAGATGCTGCTGTGCCTGGGATCGAAGAAATGCAAGAAGTTGACAACCCATCTCCGAGTATCCATTCCGCTCCTCCTTTTTTTCGCTCCGCGGCCCCGTCTCCAGAATCGAGTCGACCAGCTTCACCACCGCCACCCAAACATGCTGCATTACCGGAGGAGACCAAACCTCAAGCCAACGGTACCTCGCCGGTGCCCACAACGAACGAGGAGAAGCGCAGGGAGTCCAAAGCCAGGCGCAGAGCGGAAAAGAAGAAACGGGCAAAAGAGGAGAAGAAAGCAGCCAAGAGGGCGGAAGAAATTAAAGACAGAGAGGACGTAGCAACTGCGAAGTCAATATTAGTCCTGGGTGTTGTAGGGAGTGTGGGTGCAGCGGCTGTGTGCCTGGCTGCTTCACGTGGCCTTAGAGAAGGGGCTACTTTTTGGGCGATCAAAGTTACTAAGATGATTGCTGAGATGATGGGATGGGTTTGAGGTTTTTCTTTCTTTCTTCTTGTGGCTAATTAGCGTTGACGTTGGTGTATGAGTGGTGGAAGTCCTGTATTAGTAGTCGAATAGATGACTTCATTTTGTTCTTGAAACGTAAGGATTGCAACTGTCGCAATTGTCGCATATTTTGATATCTTGACCTGCTCGCTGATACTACAAGGAAATCAAAGCCGTCTTATCAGTCACCCGCATGGCAACCAATTCGGCCACCTAAACACATCCTACGCCGCTATACAACCCATCCTCTCCACTCTCCACCCACCTACGACCTCTTTACCCCGTTCTCCACCTTCTGCTCGACAACCTTCAACTCCCTCTCGATCGCCTTCCCCTCGGCCTTCACCTGCTCGCCGGCCCCCTTAATGCTCTGCCTGTACATCAGGATCCTTCCAACTTGTGTGCTACCCACGATGAACAAGAAGAAGTTGACAGCGGCCAACATGACGTTTTTGGGCCTGATGATGAAGCACCAGCGGGTCCAGATAGCGCCGGTGGACATGAGTGCGAGGTTTTGCGTCAGTGAGAGCTGTTCGGCGGGGCGCCCGAAGTCGGATGCGCCTGTGAGGACGAGGGCCCATTTCATTATGGGTGCCCTTTTGAGATTGTTAGTCAGGTTTTGGTTCCGGGTTGTCAAGAGTCGACATACCAGAAATGCACTGTCTTCGGTCCTACAGGGCTATTCCATAGTTTCGCGAATCCACTCTGTTCGGACGCAGGGGGCACGGTGCTTTGAGCGCGGCGCTGGGTGAAGCGGAGGGGTTGGCGGAAGAAAGGGCGGAAGGCGGAGAAGATGCGCGAGCCGGGGCGGAAGGAGGACATGGTGCGTGTGTTGGAGAGATGTGTGGAGTAGGGTGTTGGGGGCGCGGTGGATGATTGGGTTGCCGATTGAGGGTATCGGCGCGAATCCGCGTGTATTTGGTATCTGGAGTCGTGAGGTCGATGCGCGGTGGATTGGTGACTAGAAAGATGGTTCCCAATGCCCGTGTCCAGCACTCTCGTTCGTGTTTGTCGATTAGCCTGGAAGTGCGGTGTCCAGTCCAGCAACGCAGCGAGATCGGTCGTCGGGCATAGGATGCACGGTTTCTCCGGCGCTAAGTCCAGTCCTGGGTTAGCGCAAGAGCTGGTGGACAGAGCTTCCGTCGACGGCAAACCATCCGCGACAACACTCGATACGCAATTGCCCGCTAGTCTCCCTCCACGGAACTCCTGAGAACCGCATATCGAGAAAGAGAGTGGAAATGGCGTCGAAATATGCATTTGCGCAGGGTTTGAAGGAGGTGCGGTTCTTGTTCTGCCAGACCGGAGATGCGAGTGCGCCGGTGAGGTATGTCGCATGGACAAGGTAGATTGGTTTGAGAGAGGATGAAAGGCTGATTGGGATGACAGGAACTTCTTGACGAGATCATACCCCACGATGAAGAAGCACAACCCCCATACTCCGATTATGCTACGGGAGGCGGCAGGAACGGAGCCCAAGGTGTATGCGCGATTCGGTGCGTAGAACCTCTTCTCTAAGGCGGACAGCATATAATACGACGGCGGGGATTATTGCGGATGCGGGCTGACATGTGCTGCAGACTTCGGCAAGGAGAAGATGGTGCCGCTGAAGGGTAGGTATCTGCGAACGGCACAGGGATTAGGATGCTGACTACATGTCCAGGCTTGGGCGATAAGGAGATTGAGCAGAAAGTCACAGATTTGGTTCAGAAATCGATATAAGCAGTCATGCTCGTGGGCAGGGGGCATGATCAAGATGAGGAAACGCGCAATCGGGCAATGACACTAGAGCCGACGCAAGCCAAGACAAGAGTGGATTGTAGGAATGTATAGGTGTATGATGAAGAATTGATGACTCTGCTTCGGTCTATGTCAGGGAAGGAAGCATCTGTGCGGACGAATGCAGCAGGACTCAACAATGCGCCTTCCCGGTATGCACAGGACTGAGTGTGCATCGCACGATCTTGAGACGTTTTGCCTGGCACTGGCTGCTTCACAAGCTTGCTTCATCATCTATCTTGCATCTCGTCCAGTCGCCCTGACATTCTCAAGTTGTATCTTCACCAACTCATTCATTACGTTCACATTTGTCAGCTCCGGCTCCATCGACCACCCGGATCGACGGTACTATAACAAAACATGCCCTCATGGTTCGCACTTGACGATTTTGCCGCGATATTGGAACTGTTGTATAAGCTCACGCTCTGCATTCTCATCTTCCGGATTCTGTATCTCAGCTACCAACACGGCCAGCAACTTGGCGAGCTCCTGGGCTGTTGGTACCTTCGTCTGGTCCACCTCTTGTTCGTCTGTTGGGTTTTTTGTCTCTCCGTGTCTTTCTGGTAGAGTGTGTAAGTTCTTGTCTTGCTTCACCCATACAATGTCTGACGGCTTAGGGCGATACTGGTTGTTTTACTGCGTTTTGCTATTTAGAACTGGCTTATGCCACCATGTCTTCCATGATATCCTCATCGACACCGCTCCCCCGACGATCACTCCAACGGCATTGTCATCTCTGCGGCCGATACTACCTATTGTCCAAAGAATCCACGGTCCGCGACGATGGGATCCTTCCTTTCGCTCCTGAATCTCTTGGTATGCTCATTACGCTTCTTTACGTTCCCTTACTCGCCAGATAAGTACTATTTTTTCTTTTGCTCATCATCGAGCTTGTGTATCTTCCGGATCTCCTCGTCAAGCTTCCCGCGCTCCTGCTCCACCTGTTGAAGTTCCCTTTCTCTCTTGGTACCCAGCGATCCTGATTCTCAGCCAGAGAAGTCGTTAGAGGTGAGTTGGTAGCCGAGATACCATTGCGAGATGCCAATGTTGTGCAGGTTCCTTCGCCGCGTCGTGGCATTTTATGACTGCGTATGTCCCGTCTAGAAGAATGTCCGCGTGGCTGCAGAGTCTGGGTGTGCGAAACGTAGCGATCGGTCTTTTCTGTGTGGCGATGGCCACCTTGCATGCTGGTCAGTCTGCGGTATCTGAGGAAGAGAAGAGACGCTTACCGTGTTCAGTACTCGCCGATAAGAACGCTGAGCACGTTTTCGTGCCATAAATCGACATACGACGCAGGACTTCGGCCTTGGGGGAAAAGAATAGCTCTATGGATGGCACTGGGCAGCTGAGTAGCCATTTTCTCAGTCAGGCTGATAATTACTATGCTGTCTTTGATTGCCTTTGAAAAGCTTACATGAGTCTTCTCATCTCTCGATATGTCGTCTCTTGTCTTCCATCTTCCATGTTGTCCTCTCTCGTCCCAACCAAGCTGTTTGGGTCGGAAGGCTGAGTAAAAGTACAGTGTGTGATCTCCTGATCTCCTCTTGTACTAAGCGGCCTGCTGAAGTATTCCAATCCACTTCTGTGAGCCTTGCCTCTTTCCCATCGCATGCCACTCGATATTCTTTCACTATAAAGGTATGCTTATATCTAATCGCCGGAGGACCTCTTTCCTTCCTCCACACTTTCTCTCCACACATTCGCCACCCACTCTTATTCTCTCAAGCGAGGTTCAACTTTGTGTCTGAACCTACCGAACAAATTGCCTCCAACGACGCCCGCAAGATGAACGAACGCGAAGGCCGGAGCTCCGATCCGCTCAACACTCGTCACGGCTCCGACTCCGAGCAAGTTCGTGAGCGCATCGAAGCCCTTAAGAAGGAAGCTAGCAAGGTGGTCGGTGAAGCAGTCGACAAAGCCACAGACTGGGCAGTCAAGAACACCGACGATGAGACCGGCAAGAAGATCGGCGACGCTGTCGATAAAGCGAAGGACTGGGCAGCCAAGAACCCTGAAAAGGCCGCCACTATCGCTACTTGTGTTGCCCTAGCTCCGGTCGCTGCAGCTGTGGCTGTCCCTGCTCCGAAGCTCTTTGGCTTTGGTTCACGTGGTATCGCTGCTGGTGAGTGAAGTGATGCTGAATCTTCTAATGTCCCTCGGAGGGGGAACCCAACTAACTCATGCCTTAGGTTCTGTTGCAGCCCGTAAGCAGTCCCGTATCGGAAATGTCTCTTCAGGTAGCATGTTCTCGACCCTTCAGAGCGCGGCTGCTGGAGGTGCCGTTGCTGCTGCGCTCGTGGCTGGGGCTGCATTCGTGGCTGCTGGTGCGTCTGGAACTGCTGTTGCTGCTCCCTTTGTCCATGAAGCTATGAAGGAGGGTGATCGTGCAGACAATGATGGAGACAAGAGCGGCGCCGATAATCACGACGTTATCTACTGTACTAGGTGCAAGAACTGGCATGTCGACGACTTCTTGATCTGTTACAACTACGACCGTCCCCGCTACTGAAAGTCTGAAACGGATTCACAACGCAACGTGGTACTCCAAGTCGCAACAGAGTCACCGGTACTTCTAGACGCGGTCTACGCCTACCCCGATGAGACTTCTCTGTGTTACACTGATAAGAGGCGCTTCGTTCAAAGCGCGTCCAGCTCTGCATCACCTAGGATATTTCATCCCTGGAACTGAGTTTGGCTGTGGATTTGAGCTGCATGTGAATGGCAACTCTGGGGGACGGTTTCAAGAGGACTGTGAACCCCATATATTCCAGGTCTACCTCTAGTAGAACCATGTCAATACAATGCAATAGAACATTCTCTGCATCTACTTGTCCGATTCGTCTTCTGTGTCCTCTCCATACCCAATTGTAACATCGTACTTCCAGCTATCACCTGTGCTATACTTGTTTTATTCTAAATTGCTAACATACTTAGCAATATATGTTCACTCCCGTGTTGTTTCAATTCTCGCGCAACGTGTAGCGTGTATGACAACGGCGAAGGGGTCGTACCCCGACTTCAACATGTTTGAAGTGTGTCGCGTATGCAGGCGCTTATTGGCCTTTAAGGTCTACGCCTCATTGGCCTTTAAGGTCTACGCCTCATTGGCCTTTTCGTATGTAGGGCTCGAGAGGGTTGCACCGCAAAAGTGCGCGCTTAAAACTTAGCCACAAGGACCCTGTGGGGCAGCGGTGAATGGCAGGCACCTGCCTCCCAATAACTTCTTTCCGTATTTTCACCTTCGCTCCTTCCATCCCCACATCCACAACTTGAACACCGCTGCTTGCACACTCTCACTCTCACTGCACCCAAATTGTTCCCACGACTCTCTTCGCAAGTAATTCTCATCGCCGCGATGGCCAAGTCTGACGACGCTGGGAAGAAGGGTGATATTGTCGGTCAAGGAGCTAGAAAGCAGATCCGCGAAGCTGCTGAAGAAGCTCGGAAGCGTGTCAACGCGGTGGCCCAAAATGCAAGCAAAAATATCATCAGCACGGCAGAGCAAGCAAAGGACTGGATCATTGAGAACCCCAAGAAGGCTGCCGTTATCGGTGGCTGTCTCGTTGCTCCTCCTATTGCCGGGACTATCATTGGTCCAGCACTCGGGTTCGTTGGCTTTGGGCCTGGCGGTGTAGCTGCTGGTAAACCACATTTGTTTCTTCAGCAGCCACTGTGCTGACAGACGTTAGGGTCGGCAGCAGCGGTCTGGCAGGCTCGTATTGGGAATGTCGTCGCGCCCAGCGTATTCTCCTTTCTACAGAGCGCTGCAGCAGGAGGTGCTGGTGCTACCGTTGTCAACGGCACTGCAGTTGGAGTGACGAGCTTGGCCGGCGCGGGTGTCGCTGCTAAGCAGTTATGCGGCGGAGTGAAGAAGGATGAGCAAGATGGCAATGGGGCTGATGAGGATGTCTCTGCTGAGCTTGAGAAGACTAAGCCTGAGAAGACTGAGACGCTTGATCGACCCGCGGGCAAAAAGCCAGTCATCAAAGCTAAGCTTTAGCTTATGGGCAGGATTGCACAAAGAACATCTATGATACCTGTGTTACTCCTCAGAACACCAAAACTGAGGCACGTACATAACACTGAGGGGTATGGATGACAAGGAGTGGCACTGATCCAAAATCTAAGCTCCGAGCATCTCATGGGATGTCAAACTCAACTCTGATTTTCTATTTGCTGCTGTCTTGCCTCTTCGCGTGCCTTCCTCTGCACCCACCTTTACCACCATGTGACGTAACGACCACAAACAATATCCTATAAATACACCTTCTTTGCCCACACCCCTTCAGAACCATCTACCCCTTCCACATTACGAACGCCATCAAGCGCGTCCTTCCAACAGTATAAAGTCCTTCACCAAAAATCCCAGCAATCCTGCCCAAACCCCTTTGACAACCTCACGATACCTGTTCGCTGCATCGCCTTGCTTATCGCGGCTGGTCTCTTGCCTGGAATCCTTCTGACCCTTGTTGGGTTTGGAACCGGGAGAGTCGCTCCCTGTATGCGTCCATTGTTTGTTGGTTACAGCTCGTATTGACTAATCCTTTATCTAGTGACCATGGCAGCTCTGTGGCAGAGTAAACTTGGTATCGCCTCAGCTAAGAGCCTCTTTGCAATCCTTCAATGCGCCGGAATGGGGGGGTATGGTGCTGCGATCGTGAGTAAGGCTGCGTACACACTAGCTACGGCGGCCTGTGTCCCGTACGAATGTGTTCCGTACTATGTGGACAATTCATTGAATTGTACTAGGGGCGTTTTTATCTTCGCTGGTTCACTGATGTGGCAAGACCTCGCTTAGCGATGGGGCGGAAGGCGCCATGGTCCTTTCACTGCGCAGGCATGCACGGTCCTACGTGCGATTGAACTCCTACATGACCTTTTCGTTTCCTTCCTTCCTCATCCACCTCCTACATCAACCCCCCACCTACACACAAACATGCCACCACGCCCCCTCCGCCGACCTCGCCCTCGAGACCCAGAGGGTATGAACAAATCTCTGAACCAGTACACACACGAGCCTTCTCCAACGACCGGATACGTCGCCAGACTTACGGAGCCTAACTCTAATGCTCCCTATATCACAGTTGATGGCAAGAAGGTATCACTTGCAGCACCTGCACAGTACTCCAAGAGCACATGGGATGTCGTCTCCACGGCTTTGGGGTCAACCTCCGATGCAGTTATTGAGGGAGTGACGGGTGCTTTGAGTGGTTGTGCGTTTTGGAGGCTTCTGGGGAGTGTGGGTGTTGCGAGTGGATTGGTATTCTCGGGTGTGGTGAAGACGGTGACTGTGGAGGAAATCGTGGGAACGGGGAGGGAGTGGACTTGGTCTCTACGTGGTAAGTTCGATAACATTCTGGTGACTTCAGGCCGTATGTGGAGTTCTAACAGGTGTGGTACCCTCCAGGCGTTCTGCTTCTGCTCCTTACACTCCTCTTCAACGCCCTAGTATCGAGGATCCTGAATTTCGGCACTCGGACTGGTAGCAAAATGGTTGACGAGCGATCTGATGTCAAGGCCGCCGAAGTCAAGAATGACGAGTTCAAAGACGCCGAAGTCAACAGCCAGGCGATCAGGTCCGAGGAACCGAAGTCCAAGGAGTCCAACTCCGACAATCTGGATATCGACCAACCCACCACCATGCTCGATACCACGACCGCCACGACGCAGAAGAAGAAGAAGAAGCGGAATCGAAACAAGAAGAAGAAGGCGACATTGGAGGAGTGAGAAGTTCCGGAACCTCGTACAACTCTTTGCGACATGACTCCAAGAGGCTCAATCTCCTCGAATCTCGACGTATATGCAGACAATGTGTGCGAGCTACCACTCTATGAAATGGTCAAGGCGATGGAGGCAGATCGTCGCATAAGACGACGACAATGTGCTAGATTCCCCGCGACACAGGAACTTGGGTGATGAGATTTGAGCGGTTTTGAAGAATAGTCTCATGTACCCGAGATAAAACTCCGAAATGTGCATCTGAAGTCTCCCTGGCTATGGTGCTTGGCACTTGGACGCAGTGACACAAACGCCTGTGACAAAATCAGAACCAAATCGAACAACCCGAGCTGCGAGCCTGGCGACAATGAAGATGCCAACAACACAAAGAAAATAAACCACAGTTCCCGTTCCTGCTTGACCAGCTCAGCTTAACGCACCGCCAACTCTCAGCAAAGTCACCCATATCTCCTAGTGTCCCTAAACCCACACATACCCCTCAACATCCACATCCATATCCACATCCACAAACCCATCATCCTCACATTCATCTTCATCCTTCCCACTCGGCTCCATCGTTTCATCCCCAGCCAGATTCCGATGATGCTCACAAACCGCCCCAGTGTACAGGACAACATACCCGTCTTCCTCTTCTCCTTTTTTAACCCAAACACCCTCCCCCTCCACCCCCTTCATCCCCACCCGACCGACCCATCCCTTATACCACTTCTTTACACTCCTCACACCACCACCAACAACAACCCGTTCCATCCCTCTAACTCCCCGCCCCGCTACACTCCTCTTCTTTACCCGGGGCTCTGTCGAACTAGGCTTGCTCCGCGCACGCGCAAGTACCACCCTCGCACGTACCTGTCTCACCATCCTCCCCACCACCTCCCCTCCTCTCCTACTCAAAACCCGCACAGCGCGGCCCCGTCCAATCTGCAGCACAATCGCACGTACATGCCTACGCAGACTCGGTGCCAGTAGGGCAGAGTTAAGATGAGTGGGTTTGTCGTCGCCGTTATCGGGAGAAGTCGGGATGGCGCGAGCAGGGAGACCGGGAGCATGGTGAGTGGCAGGGCATTCGGGAGGTCTGTGTGATGTTAGTCTTACTTTTCGAGCCTCTTTTATTTTGAAGGAGGATTCTGCATACCGACAACCCACAGCCCCCAAGCTATCCAGTTAGTGTACTTTGTAACCGCTTCATCCACTGGTCTGAGCTTGGAGGTGCGTAGGAGGGTTAGGAGGTCCTGGTTTGTGGTGGTGGAGATGTGGGCGCTGAGGTGCGAGGATAGGAGTGTTGCTGTTCAATTGTGAGTAGGGTACTTGCAGATAGGCATATAGGTATGTGGTTCGGAAGCATATCGCAAACCGAGGAGGGGCCGAAAGTAAGAGAGGAATCAAGAGGAAAAGGGTAAACATAAAGGAGTAAGAAAGATGTAAGCCTTCCGTTGCTTGGACAAGCTTTGTTCCTGTTGAGAAGAGAGATGCATTCCGGCCGCACGTGGGTAGGTGTACGTGAGGTCAACGAAGACAGAAGGGGAAATTAAAGACGCGGAAGAAGAAATAAACAACGGAGAAAAGACAAAGGCCGAAGAGGCAAGACTGGACGCAAAAAAGTCAAAAGAGACACTCACCAACACCCCTCCCCACCACACCCGCCCTAACAACCCCCTGCACCACCGGTCCCGCCACATAAAACGCAACACACGGGACCCCATATCGCTTAACAAGACGCATCAGAACAGCCGTGTTAGCATTGTCATCGACACTGCTATCAGAGTCCGGGAGTGGTATAACCCGCAAGGAGACGGAACTTCTGTAAGGGGATGCGGGAGCCATCACATCATCGTGTCTCCGTCAGTGTTCGGCGATCGATGTGGAATGATTTGCTGCTGGGGAGGCGTGGCCAGTGAAGTGTTGTTTGGATGGTTGGCCGATGTGGGAGAATGCTGCCGGCGATGAATAAGGCGGAACTGCGGATTGGCACCGGGGTGGTGTGTAGGTGATGAGCATGCAGAGTTGAGACAGATAAGAGGCGGTTCAAAGAGGTTGGGTGCGGGTGTTGACATCAAGAAGCGATGGAAGGCAGAAGCACATGATCCCGTGAGCGGAAGCGATAGCGATAGCGGGAAAGGCGGAAGTGAATGGGTTGGATTGATTCCGGACTTCATCCTAGGGTCCAAGCCGACCTCGTCCTGGAGGGGGAGACTAAATCGAGCGGATACGCCTCTAGCCTGTAACCATCAGCACCCCGCCACCAGCACATCCTACCAACAGACATCGTGAGGACGTGAATTGCATTTTTCCCTATCGCCAGACCCTAATTTGTCAAAGGGAACCAGGCCTATGGTTCAGGTTCGAAAAAGATGATATATTTCCATCCCGCCCGACCTGATCTTCCATTCCCGTAATGAAAACACCGGAACCCGCTTCTCGCCAGCAGCAAACAACCCATCACTCAGCAACCCATCAGTCACCGGCTTAGCGGGACTTGGCCTGGACCTTGGGCGCGGAGCCCTTTGCACCCTGCTTGCTTGCGATCTTCTGTGCCTGACCCCGGGCGGCGCTGGCGGCCGACTTGGCCTTCTCAGCCTTCTTCTTCGACTCGGCGGCGGCCTTCTTCTCCTTGCCCTCCTTGACGGCGGCGGCGCGGGCGGCGGAGCGGGCCTCGGGGCGCATCGAGCGGCGCTCCTTGATCACATCGAGCGAGGCACCGACGATGGCACGCTGGTGCTTGACGGTGCGGCGAGTGCGCTTCTTGGCGACCTCCTGTAGAAATGGTCAGCCTCTGTGTCGCTGGATCCCAAGGAGCTGAGTGTGGCAGATATCCAGCGCAGGAGGTGCTTCTCGCAACAAGCGTCACTGCCTCTGCATCTTTCTGTTATGCCCGCCTCTTTCGTACGTCATATCCAGCCACACCCCAGCTCCTCGTGCCGAAAAAACACGCCTGAACCCACTGACCTCAGAGATACCCTTCTTGTGCTGCCTCCTGAAGAGAACCGTCCAGGCGATCTTGCGGGGGTTCTTGCGCTGGAGGAAAAGCGACTCGGATTTGCCATTTTGGAAGCGGAAGATCTTGCTGTCACCACGGATGTAGAGCTTGCCCTAATAACACGCCATCAGCAGGTGTCCCGAGGTCCCGTTCCCGCTCTCTCCACGTATGTTCGATCGGCTACGGTTCGGCTTGGTGTTGCTGGGGGTATTCGATCTCGTGGAGCGAGCGGGAGCCGTGGAGTTGCGCGAAACGCACCTTGCCCGGGTAGATCTTCGCGCCGCTGAAGGAGTCGTCGTAGGTACGCATGTTGGCGGTGGTTGGCGCGGTACCTGGGGGTTAGTCTGGAGTCGTGGTCGTTGGCCAAAATTGATGCTGGTGCGCTTCTCTCGCTTTGTGTGGTCGGAGAAACAATGCACCCGGCTTGGCGTGGCTGTGCGCCACATCAGGTCAACCGCGATCACATCCAACACCACCACAGTTGGCAACGCATACAATGACTTGAAACAAGTAAATGATCGCGCGTGCGGCGTAATGCTTCATTCAAAAGCATTTTCTGAATCATGGTTCAAAAGGCACCGTTCGTATCATCTTGCACCTGCATGTGCGCATCGCTGTCTGTCGGTTGCCAAGAGATCTAGCTCATAGAAACTAATTGATACATTGACGAACATAGTAAAGTACAATTGCTGTTTGTTGCATGCTGGAAAGCAAATTCAGTCGCCGTTAGATGTAACTCCTTTCGAATGCATGGTATGTCGTGTAATACAAGTCAAAGATGCGGAAATGTAGATGCTGTCCTTTAGAAAAAGCCGAAGCCAGCCTGAACCAATAAGGTGCTGAAATATTGCGAGTGTCCATGATCCGTAGATGCTTTCTCCTTCCAGAAGAGGCTTGTAGGTCGATGAATGGGTATAGGATGCGCCTCCGTCGTATCCGACAGATGCTCCGTAAATGGGTATAATGTTGAGCTGGTATGTCTCCGTAATGTGCGAGTCCATCCTGGTGGTAAGCCGACCGCCTCGGCATGCGATGCAGTGACGTGAGCGACACCCCGAACATCCCACAGCCAGATTCGCATCTGCTCTCTACCTACTTCGACATCGTCCTCCTCATCCCCTTCCTCATCTCCCTCAATCTCCCTTTTTTCTCACTCTTCGGGGTATACGACTGCCCCACCTCCCCAAACGCATCTTCTTCCCCTTTCTGCTCTCGATGATGCTCCTCCCACCTCCTAAAGTAGTCTTCTCCATCATCCTCGCCAACACCTCTGGTCCCGATAAACCGCACCTCCTCCGAATATGGCGTCCGAAACCCCTCCATAATATCGTCATCGATCCCGCAGCCACATGAACACCCAACAACACACTCACCGTCCTCCCATCCCTGGTGTGTGAGAAACCCAGGATCATCCGCGGTTCCAAACATGCAGTCGAAATGTGCAACCTGACCGCAGGTCGGACATAGGACAAATCGACCATTGACCCGGATCCAGCAGATGCTACACATGTACACAGTTGTCGTCGTTTTCGCCCTCCGGTCTCTTGCTCCTGCAATCGATGGGCTTCGGCGCGATGTTGCCCGGCTGATGGCAGGACGTAGACCGGAGGTACCGCGGAGGAGTCTGATAGGCGGGAGCTCGGGCGAGTTGGTACGGGTGATGTCCCATGAGGGTTCGTCGTCGGTAGGCTGCGGCGTGGGAATCGGGATGCTGAGACGCAAATACTGCTCCGAGGGGATGAAGACGTCGGCGGGCGGGGCGAGTAGTTCGGTTTCGAATGCCGTAGTGCCCGGCTGGAATTCGGCGGCTTCAGGGTTGAAAGCAAATGTTTTGGGAGTTGAAAGCGGACTGCGACGTTGTTGGGTCGTCAGTGAAGGCGGAAGCAATGTAGAAGACGCCCGTGACAATGCTATGGGCGTAGTGTTGCCGGTCTCCGTACGCGGACCTAGCTGCATGGTCCCCGCCTTATTCGCTGCGCCGGAGCTGTCGTTGGGGAAGTACGAAGTGAGACCGTTGAACTTGAGGATCTCAGCACGTTGGCAGACGAGTCCCCAGCTGGCCAGCATATCAGCGTATTGGTTCCTCCACGCATGGTACAGCCATTCTTTGCTCATATCGAGCAGAGGTGCGCTGAAACAGGCTTCATCATCGAACTGATCCTGGTTTTTCAGTGTCACACGAATGTTGCTCTTCCCGTCTTCGCCGTTGGGTGTCACCGTGGAGGTATATTCTGATGCGGTATCTCCCACAACACTGTCGTCATACCCAGAGTCCGTATCAGAATAATAGTCCACGTTCACCCGGTCGAACTGACCGAAGCTGGCCCGTTTGTTGGTCTTGGCGCGGGGGGCCTGGACCGTCACGTTGGCCTCCGCACTGCCACTGCTGTAGAATGTAGTGGCGCCCCACGTGACGCCGCTGGCCGGGGCAGAAGTCGATAGGTCGACGTCGTGGCGGCCCTTGACGGGCGGGGAGGAGGAAATGGCGCTGGCGAAAGGTCGCGAGAGCGTAGCGATGGCATTGGCAAAATTCGCCGTGGAGGATCTCTTCACAGCATGGGACGACTGTTCGGGAGACGTAGAGAAGGGCGTGTGTGTTGCCGTCGACCGGGTTGTGGGTGCCCGCGAGAGTGTTGGTGGAGTGTTACCAGTGGAGTAGGGGGTGACAGGTTCAGATGGCATGACGTCGCTCCCCCAAGGGCCGTTCGAAGAACCATGAGACCCGAACGTGTCTAGAGCCCCATGCAAGCGGTTCCAGCCCAGGTCGTGCGCTGGAGCGGCCAGCCGTGAGTGGGCTGGAGTCGAAGGAATGGAGAGAGACGGGTTGAACATGCTCCAAGCAGCATCCGCTGAAGGGAAGTAGTCGAGCGAGAATGCAGGCGCCTCCATGGACATGGGCAGATGAGCATGCTTCATCCTGAGCATTGAGCTGGAGGCACCCTCCCGGGCTGCGGGTTCGGAAAAGATACAAGACAACATTGCGAGCATCTGGACATCTGCCAGTTTCTCGAAATGGTCAAACAACGCAGGGATCAGCCACGTCACTACGACATGATGACCCCATTTGATCCTACCTGTCAGGGCAGGGTGCATCACCGTGTCGGCTTCGTCGAACCTGAGATCGAGACCGCTGTCCTTGCGCTTGACTCTCACGAGAGCCCGACGGGCGAGTACGAGCACCTGCTCCCGCCGCTGCTGTTGAGGAAGAATGTCCAATGGCACAGTATTGTTGAGTATCATTGCGCAAAGCTCCCAGATATCGGCCACGTCCTCCAAACCAAATCGCCTGGCTACCTGTGCATTATGTGTACAAACCTGCGGACCATGGCCAAATATCAAGTACTCCTCGGCAAGCCCCCTTTTGCTCGGCAGAAGTTCCTCCACTGACGATGTCAAGACAGTGATCACAGGCTTCGTCTTTGCGGGGTTGGGTGCTGCGACTGAAGATGGATGGGACGTTTTGGACCGAACACGCAAAGCCGGGTTGTGCCAAGCCGTTGGCGGTTGGAACCGCGTAAGGGGTATCGCGCCGTTGTCCGAATCAGATGATGGTGATGAGGAAAACTCCCACGACTCGGATGAAGAATTCGGAGATCCGGATCCGTCGCCATGTACAATGTTGAGGCGGCCAAACGATTCATATATCTCGTTCCTGCCGAGCGGTTGGGCGTGAAGCCGAGTGAACCTGAGGGCGGCAGAAAGTGCTGGGTGGGATGAGTGTTGGAAGGGGATCCGCGCCAGGACGAGCGCGCCAGAGATCGAGAACCGGGTCGAACACTGTATGGGCAGAGGGATATTAGCATTCGTCAAGGAGGAGTTCAGGTGTTCGTTTAGTTCGATACCGTCGATGCCCGACTCCTCCTCGTCACTCGAACTCTCGTCATCCACTTCCTCAGGCTCAATTGGCGCCGCCTCCGGGTCATCCGTTAAGACCAAGCTATTTTCGAGTTCCTTTTCTCCGAGACAAAAGCTGATAACGGCATCCAGAGCCTCTCGGCCATGTGATGCATGGTGTTCGATGATTTGCTCCACGTCACTTTTCAGGCTGGCCAGCACGGTCTCGTCAATGGCAGCAGTCGTCTTATGAAAATCGACTTGTAAGGGGTTGGTTTCTTTGACGATATCCCCCTCGGCTTCGTCACCTTGAAGGAGTGTATATCTGGGGTATGCCTCCGGAAAACGAAATGTAAGACGCAAAAAGGCCAGTTTGCGTTCTCCGCTGCGATTGGGCGACTTGTCCAGCCCTCCCCAGGGGCCTTGGAAGGAGACGGTGATGAGGCGGCCCGGGATATCGACTCGTTCGAATGACACTTTGGAGTATGTCTTGCCGACATGGGCTACTTCGGCCGCCAGGTCTTCGCGGTCCGTCGGAGAGTTGGCGGTGTTGTTCACTTGGACGTTGTCTACCCATTCCATGACACTGACGACGCGCTCAAACGCGCCATGGCGAATGGGGCCGGCGGTCATAGTCTCGCGGTGTGGGTGCGGACCGACTTGGAGCGATGAGGTCCGGTTGGCTTGGGCGCGCAACAGGGAGGTCAGTTGACCTTGTTGGGGAGCTTGGCGGACTGCAGGGCCAGGGCGGGTTGTGGAGAGAGGCTTGGAGGGTTCATCGCGATATGATATGTATCTGGCTCCTTTGCGTGTAGTGCTTGTGGCCTCTGTGGCGCGGTAGCCCTTGCGGAAGCCGACAGTGTCTTGGAGAAGCTGGGGCGCAACGCTGTACAGATGCAAATAAGAGTCGGTTCCCCAGGACACCAATTGGAATTCTCGTTCATCGATGCCATTTTCGACATTTCCACGTGAGCGCCAAAGGAACTCTTTCACATGGGAGCCCTCCTCATGGGCGAGGAAGGAGTGCAGCATGGGAGTCACGGCATCTGTGCTACCGCGTTGCTCATCGTCTCGAGCGTAAAGGTTCAATGCGGGACTGCCGCGAGCGTTCATGGTGAGTATGCCATTCGGAAAAGGGGTATGACGTGCACGTCGGATGGGTTGACGTGTGTAGATGGTACGTTTCGGGGTGAGGATTTCGGTCTCTATGCCGACATGGTCCCATTGTTTGACAGTTTTGTCGAGTGAGCAGGTGATGATCTTCCGGGGGTCGGTCCTATGCCAGTCAATGCCATAGATTTTGGTGCCATGGGCGGTGATGGTGGTCAAAGGGTGGGCGCCCTTGCGGGTGTCCCAGATGCGGAGATGCTTGTCGTGGGACGATGCAAGAATATATTCGTTCTGTCTGTTCCACTTGACTTGGGTTGCGCCAGCTTCAAAGTCAGCAACGGCGAGACTGGGCCGCCAACCAATGCGGTCTGTATGCCGTCTCGGGGTTCTCAGATCCCACGTCAAGACGAAGCTGTCGACGGCACACGTGGCGAGGACATCAGGGTGGTGTGCGGAGAAGTTGATGTCGGTGATTGCACGATCGTGGGCATGCAGGGTAAGTTCGATTGGAGCCTTGTTGCGGGCGACTTTCAGGTCGAGATTGAGAATAATGGCCTTTTGATTTGCAGTTGTGGCAATGCGGCCAGGGCGGCAGGCGAAGGGGCTCCATTGCACGTCGGCGACATCCCACTGGGTCCTGTAGGCAATGTGGCGTGGTGGTGAGTATGGGCTGTCGAGGTCAATGATTAACAGTCCGTTCTTGCCCGCGAGGACGACATCGCGGCCGCTGGGTGCAATCGAGGCAGCGCCGATTTCAGAATCAGCGATTTTGATGCTGACGTCCTTTGTGAAAGTGGCAGAGGCGTGGGCTCCCTGAGGCTGGGATGCCATGGCCCAGCCGCGGGTCAACGCAGGAGGAGCTGGTGTTGCAGAGGAAGAGGACGCTGCATCTCTCCGCAACTGCGCGACGCGCATCATGGCGCCTTGGCCCGCCAGCCCTAAGCCGTTCCAAAGCTCTGGATCTTTGCCGTTATCAGCTTAATGTGCGGGTTACTAAGGCGTTAGTTTTCGGGGCGGTGGATCGGGCGGATGAATCGGGTCAAGGCGGAGAAAGGCAGGGAAGGACAGACCGGTAAGCTGGGAGAGAGCGACCGGGCTGGCTGAGAAGGAGCGTTGGAACAGCAAGACGAGCCGGCAGGGGCGACCCCCACCATAGGTAACCAGGTCCCATGTCCATCATACAAACACGGCCAGCATCGTTTGCCCGCCATCGTCATCATCCTCTTAGACCTCCGCAGCTTCCTCTTCCCACAACACACACAAATCGCACAAGCAGCCCGCCATGGCCTTGCCCAAGCGCATCATCAAGGAGACGGAGCGTCTCATGGCAGAGCCGTACGTCCCCCCCCCGACTTCCCTGAGACGGCCCGCATCCGCATCCGCAGCCTCGCCGCCCGCCGGAAAATGTTGACTGACGACAGCCCCAACACAGGGTGAAGGGTATCAGCGCCGTGCCACACGAGGACAACCTGCGCTACTTCGACGTGACCATCGAGGGCCCCGAGCAGTCTCCCTATGAAGGTGTGTCTGGCTGCAAGAGAGTCCGTCTCTCGGGCTAACGTGGGGGTTGCACAGGTGGTGTCTTCAAGCTCGAGCTCTTCTTGCCCGACGACTACCCCATGACGCCGCCCAAGATCCGCTTCCTCACCAAGATCTACCACCCCAACATCGACAGGCTCGGCCGCATCTGCCTCGACGTGCTGAAAGGTAGGTCCCCTTGCCTGGCTGCACCAGCGAGCTTGTTGACACGCCCGCGCAGGCAACTGGTCGCCCGCTCTCCAGATCCGCACCATCCTCCTCTCCATCCAGGCCCTGCTTGGCGCACCGAACCCAGACGACCCCCTTGCCAACGACGTGGCCCAGAAGTGGAAAGAGGACCAGAACGCCGCCATCGAGACAGCACGACAATGGACCCGGGAACATGCAAAGCCTTAGGAGGACCTATCAACACGGCTGCCTGCCACCACATTACCAGCTTGACGCCCGTGACGGAGAGAAGGTACGGCCATAGGAAGAGACCAGGGGCCGCACAAATACCGTGTCTGCATGGGGCCATCGGGACGCGTACAGGACACCACGGCACGACTGAGTCGGCGTCAAGAGGAGGGGGCCCGCCTATACATGATATAATGACGAGAATGGATCCTGTGATAATTCCGTGAGCCGACATGCCTGATGTGCGTGGCCTTGTACATAACATGCCGCAGGTAGGAGAGACCGGTGCGTCGACGTCGACACAAGCAGGCAAGTCGGATCAGAACATCGCGCGCTGACACTAACAGCTCCAGTTCAATAGGAACCACATACGATGCGTGTTTTGCTCGGCAGCACTGTCACACACCGCTCGCCAAAAATGCTCTCCAGCGTCTCAGGTAAGTCAGCTTATCCGGTTGGACGAGTACCGAGCTGCATAATCAGACAAATTCTTGGAGCAGGCACAAGAAATTGTCGATTATGCCCTTGGCCCAAGAAATGTAACTGAGGTTCAGTTAACTTCCGTGGTGCTGCGTCCTGTCGCAAACCATGACCGGATAAACGCCTGGGCTGCACTGAAAGAGATAGTCTTGGACAACAAGCCGATGAAGGTGCCCATGGTGCGGAAAGAACGAAAGAGGACAATGCCCATGTTGCCATTCGAATTCTCGTCAACGGAGACAACACACGACCCTCTTCGATGGCATGGGATGGCCAATGTCCGGAAGCCCTATGGAAGCCCTATAGAAATCCTCTTGAAGGAAACACCCCTTAAGCCGGATTTGACAACCTTCCAAGCCAGCCAGTCACTGGACAGCCCTGAGTAATAACTTCGATACAAGGAACACTGAACTGACGACTTCTGGACAACCATTGCGTCACGTGACCTGATCACGTGGTCAAAACGAAATTCGCCAAATCGATTCGATCCCCTGGTCAACATGGGCCTGAGCCTGGTCTCACTGAGGATCTTCTTGGTCGGCAGGATGTTGCTATGCGGTTCTCCAGGTTGCAATGTGAGGGGGTCAACCTCGATAAAATTCGGCGTCCAGAAAGGACTCGGGGCGATGATAGGCAGTCCTGGCCGTACCAAACATGTCTGCTGTCTTTTCTTTTCGGAAAAAGAAAGGCTCTGCCCGCTGTTGGACGGGGTACGAGACCCCAAGTGTCCTTACTCCGGACAGTGAGAATCAGCCCCGACATATGCGGAGAGCGGCACCCTGCCTGAGGCAGACGACTTCTAGCATAAAAACACGTATGCGAATGACTGGATCTTTCCTCGGCCGCGTATGAACCCTGGTCAAACCGGAACTTATGCGTAGGCTCCTTGCTCGGCTGTGTACACCCAGAGTTGCGCAGAGTCCAATGATTTCGGTGGAAAGCCATCGCCAATCTATGGCACATCTGACGATGCTCATGTGTCAATTGAAGGGTCTGATTCTAGTTGGACCTGGAGACAGATGCTGAGGGAACAGCCACTTCACCATGACCTCCACAATGGAGATCGGCCTTCTTGGTCGCCAGAGGATGTGCGCTTCCAGATCCTGGGCCGCTCTATATGTTGGTTTCCGGGAACCGCCCTTTTGGGTCCATCGAGTCGCGCACGCCCGGGCGTGTCCATTGATCGCCATACAGACTAGGACCTTGGCGAATGCATAAGCCTGGCGACTTGCTCCAAGTTCCCATCGATGCATGTCGCACTCTATATCCTCGGGCTATCTCTTTCTCTGAAGCTTTGAGAGTCCTTCGTTCTCCTGACAATTCTTTCGTTCCCCAGGAGTAGCGACAAGCCCTCGCGTTCAGTATGGACTTTATGCGCACGTGTACTGCGATCTCGATATGCGGTATCCTTCTTGCCGGATGGACTCGAATGGCGACCTCGGCGGTTGTACGGGTACTTCATATCCTGTGTGGTTGTCAGCTCCTTGTCAGCCGTCGTGCAGTATGTTTTGCTTGCGCCGGTTGTTGTGGCTAGTCGCCGCAAAGGATCTCTGTTATGATACGACAAGCGGGTGGGGATGGTGTCGCACGGTGTCCCGTCTGCAGTCTTCCCTCTGCCATCTCCGCCGCGCCACCTACGAGAGCTTGGGCTTCTACTTATACTCCCGCATCAGGATCGTAAGGAAAAGCGAATCCCTTTTCCTAGCACAGTAAACAAGACATCCAGCATTCATTTCTTTGTATTGCTCTCAATTCTTTTTGAACAAGGGTATGCATAGTGCTCTTCTTCTTTCCAAACATTGTTATTTCCTATGTTTCGAATTGCCAACACTTAATCGGGCAATTAGGCGATAATTAAATGCCCCCAGGCGTTGTGCGCGCGTCTACAGACTCCGACGCTAAATCCCCCAACACCAGCACTACGCCTCGCACTCTTCAACAAATATTGCATCAACATTGCTTACAGAGAGAACAGCACCAAACCGACATGCTCACATTGCTCATTGACTTGCACACGCGGCCTTGATCGAGGCGCTGTTCAAGCCACCTCGCAGAGCCGGGCCGGTCACCCAGGAGACGAACGTCCTCTCCTGAATCCATCGCCGGCCCATCGCACCGTCTGCGCTTCAACGACTCAAAACATCAGGCAACGTCAATTCACAAACAGCAAAGTGACTAGCACAGCCCCGCCGACTACGTACTCTTTAGAGCGTACATTTTGCACAGCCTACACTTGGCGGTGCCCTGGCGGTTCGAGTAGGGACTTGGCGGTTCGACTACGCTTTACCGGTCAGCATCACACGATATGTATATAGAGCGATTTGTTGCCGAAAGATCAATTTTCTTCTGCATCCAATCTTCACTATCCTACAGATTCTGCATTCACACTCGATTCCAGTATTCTCATTGACTATGGTTTCCTCCAAGAGCCTTGTTTTCCTCATCGGCGCTGCGGCCGCGCAGTCGGACTTGGACTTCACAAGTACAAGTTTTACGACCGGCGTTACGATTCTGTGGAATTCGTACATCTATGATTATCCTTCGACTCTTACGGCCCAGTCGTCGGATGCAACTGCAACGACATATACAGCGGCCTGTGCCAGTCTCCCCTCAGGTAGGAAGCTCTTCCGTCGAAGAAACAAAAATTGGAGATCAATACTCACCATATCCAGCATGCTCATCCTACATGACCAGCTGCGTATCCACCAAACAAGCCCAGGCCTGCCGCACCGACCTGTACTCCGTGACCGAAGGACCCGTCGCAACAGCCGCATGCACCGACCTCGCCTACTTCAACCTGCTCCTGTTTCCCGAGCTAGGCATCGGCGCCCCGGCCTGCACGCCGGTGACCGTCGAGGTAGGCCCCGAGACGTACTCGCTGAACCACCAGTCTGTGTACGAGCAGAAGTGCGCGTGGGAGGGTGAATTGAGCGCGCTGGAGACGATGGAGTGTGAGGTCTCGGAGTTGGGGCTTCGGGGACAGAGAACGTATACTCGCGGTGATTTGTGGACCGGGGTAGGCGGGTTCCCGATTTCGACGGTCGTGTATGCGGAGGCGACGGCGACGGCGGCGCCCGAGGCGAGTGAGAGTGACGCGCCTGGGGAGACGGAAACGAGCACTGAGGCTGGCGAAAGCACTGTTGGGGATGAGAATCCGGCGCCGACGGAGAGTGCGAACCCGGATGTGGAGGAGTCTGAGGGGCTGGCGCACGGTATCGCGGTGCCTATCCAGTTTGTTGCTTTCGCTGGTGGTGCGGCTGCCGTCCTCGCTGCTGCAATCGGGTTGTAATCATACCGCGTGGATACCTTTGCGATGGGGGTAGACGGCCATGTATTCAAGTTCCTAGACTATCTTCAACTCGTCCTTATTCGTGACTCTTTGCTTTCCGTATACACCTTCTTTCTTGGCTGCTGACCGTGTACTCATTGCTTTATCCCTAATCCACTCCCAGCTGGTAACTCTTTCCTCTTCTTCACCTTCTTTGAGCGGCGGCACGATCCCCCCGGAGCATCGCACAAGCAGCACATTGTCGCCTGGACGCATGAAATACACCAAGCTGTCCCGCGTACATTTGCTTTGTGCCCCTGGAGGCGCCACAACACGGTGGATATTACTCCTCACAATCCCACCGGAGAACTTGACCAATGCGTCTCCGACGTTGACGATGGCATGGCCTGGCAGCGGGCGCACGTAAGAAAACGTGCCTTGTTCCGGAAGCAGGACTTGCAATCCGCCAACACGATTGAAGAGCAGTGTTAGTGACCCGAAGTCTGTGTGTGCACCCATGCTAGTGTTTAGATCTTGTGGTGGCTGTGGTGGGGAGGTGACGAAGCGGATGTGATCGCCTGACCGGAGTGATAGCGTGTGCATTTTCGACAAAGTACCCGGTTCGAGGCGCAGGTGGCTGTTGATGTGTGTGAGGAGGAGTGAGAGAAGCTCGTGCGCGTGGCGGCAGTAGCTAGCAAGCAGTTCTTTGCTCTCCATGAGTGGTTTTGGATGGGCGAGTGGATCTGCACTCTGATCCAGGAAATCGTCTTTGGGCGCCTAGTAGCAATCAGCTCATATCCCAGTATAAGTGTCTCTGAAATCGGTTCTGTACATTGTAAAACTGATTCCGGTCTTTATTCCCTTTCGCATCCACAACCCCCTTCCCCATCGCTTTATACCCGAAGTAGCTCCGGTGTGGCTCGATGCTTGAGTAGTCGTAACGGTTCAACTCTTCCTCACTCAAAGCGTACATTTTCTTTTCGACTTCGAAGAGTTGGGATGACTCGGTTAACAGGGTCTCGCCTAAGGTGTCGTTGCGCATGTCGAGGTAGAAGAAGCCTAGGTCTTTCGCGGCGCGGAAGAGCGCGTCTGATTCATCTTTCGAAGAGCGCAAGTTGGAGAGGGAGAGGCGGAGGAGAGGTGCTGTGGGGACGTCGTCTGGGAAGGGTGGAAGATCGGGGAAGACGTCGTCTGTCCCTGCAGACCCTGAGGTGTTGATTTCCATTGCGTGTGGTGCCATGGTGTATGTATGCGGGAACAAGTACTAGGGGTCTCAAATGAAAACTTCTAGATACTGCTAACAATATCCTTTGGATTTCGGAAAGGGATTTGAGGAAAGTTGTGATGATGTCTCGTCGCAGGTGGGGAAATACCTGTGAATGCGGGGAGCCCGTGCAATGCCTCGGTCCACTTTACCCCACATTTTGTAGGTGATAGTCGAAGTCACAACCAGACTTTCTATCGCATCGAGCTTTGGAGATTGTTTGTAAGAACATTGAGGTTCCAGTCGAGCAAACGCCTCGAATTCGGAAGCGCAGCTGTCATGATGACATACTTATGCAAGGGTTACCATGATAAGCAGCGACATCGCTCTCCAGACTGAGAAGGTACATCAATTTCACCGTTGCTGTCACCCGAAACGCCTAATTTAAAGCCAACATCCGCACTCGCTCGCTGCATTGCCTAAAAGCAGAAGTTTACTATCATGCTTACATATCAGCACATGTGGGCTTACTACTACTCTGCAAAGTGTGGAGACCCGTAAGCGCTACAACTTCCTATACTTCTAGTAAAAACGAGCTTAGACCTAGAAATAGTCTGATACCCTGAGGAAGACCAACAATGAAGGGTTTCGAAACGCATGACTGCTTTCACGCGCTGGAGTCAACATGTCAGTTCGATATTTTCCCCTCTCGAATCTTTGGTGAAACGCCCATACCCACCACATGTATCACTCTACCATCCCAAACGAGAAAACGCGGGGTAGCCTACTCCACATACGCGCTCCCAACACATGTGAAAATGCTCCGAAGCGCGTGATACCAGGGTCCATACTCGCATATCTTCCTACTGCTCCTACTGGCGCTTTCTCGGTGTTGGCCTTTCCACGGAAGTCGTAGTAAGCGACATGGCTTGCAGTACACGAACATGTCCCTTGCTGAGTGTGCATAGACAATGAGGTGAATCGGCGATGTGGGGATCATGGGCCAAAAAGTTCGGGTAGGCCGGACTCGGTGCCACTGAGTCGCCGTTCTAGCATTGCCCAACACAGGGAAGCCCAGGTCGTGGTCGGTCGCGTGAGTATAGGGGTAGAAGTATATATGAGGTGAGGGACTCAGGGTACGAGAGGAGGGGTTTGGTTAGATTTTCTGGGATTGTTCAACGACGACAGAACGGAATCACACCTCAGGACGTCGCGATGGATTCGACAATTCCGGATTTTGCTCCGCACATCTTCACCGTTGCTGGTGCGGCGACTTATATATTCTACCTGCATAGAGGAGAGCGACATTTTTACCCTTGGCGATATGTCGGATCAGTCATTCTGCTCCTCTGCGCAACGACAGCCGGCATCCAGCATATCGACACACAGTCTTCCATAGGCAGTGCGGCGTTCCAAGCAACCAAGCTCGTCGGCCTTTACCTCTCCGGCATCTACGCAAGTCTACTAATATGGCGCCTGTTCCTCAACCCACTGAACAAGTTCCCCGGCCACCCGCTGGCCAAAGTCACCGCATTCCATCATTCATACGCCGTTGGAAAGGACCTTAACATGTTTCTGCACCTGTACGAGTCGCACAAGAAGTGGGGAGACTTCGTCAGAATAGGACCGAACACGCTCTCCGTCGCAGACCCGCGGATCGTCAAACCGGCTCTGGGTGTGCATGCTGTTTGCACGAAGGCGCCTTGGTACAGCGTCGAGCACCCGTCGTACTCGATGCACACGTCGAGAAACAAAGCAGACCACGACGCTCGCCGCCGCATCTGGAGTAACGCGTTCAGCGACAAAGCGTTGAGGGGGTATGAGCAGCGCGTTCTGAAATACAACAAGATGCTCATCGAACAGTTGCAGTCCATGGCAGGTAAGCTCAAAGCTGGACACCTTTGGAAGCACATGTGCTCACTTCTCTCGTAACTCCAGGCCGGCCGGTCGACATGTCGCAATGGTTCAACCTCTGGAGTTTCGACGTCATGGGCGACCTCGCCTTTGGCAAGTCCTTCGGCATGCTGGAGTCTGCAAAAACGCACTGGGCTATCAAACTTCTCAATGACGGTTCCGACGCTCTCGGATTCGCATTTCCAGAGTGGTTCGGCAGATTGCTGATGGCTATCCCGGGGGCCCTCGAGAAAACAGAACGCTTTACCAAATTCTGCCAGCAACAGATCGAGTCCCGCATCGCGATCCAGGGGAAACAGGAACAGCCGGACATCACGCACTTTTTGATCGAGGACTTCAATAAGAAGAGCGAAGCTGCTAAACGCGCGGCCTTGGGAAGTCTGGCGCAAGATAGCAAACTTATAATTGTGGCGGGGAGCGATACTAGTGCGACGACGTTGGCGTTCATGTTTTACCACCTTGCCCAGGAGCCAAATTTGGTCGCTGAGTTGAGGAAAGAGTTGGACTCGTTGTTGGGTGAAGATGGAAAGGTCGACCATTCGAAGCTTCAGAACGCTAAACTTCTATCGGGCTGTATCGACGAGACACTGAGACTGCATCCACCGGTCCCCAGCGGCTTGTACAGGTCCGTACCGCCGCAAGGGTTGACGATCGGCGATACATACATACCTGGAAACACCGTGGTCCAGATCCACTTGTACACAATGGGGAGAGGTAAGTGGTCGCATGGTAGAAGAAGGAAGAGGGGCTGACGATTTCGCAGACGAGAGGAACTACGCTCAAGCGGATGAATTCATCCCTCAACGTTGGTACTCGCGTCCAGAGCTCATCAAGAACAAGGACGCTTTTGCGCCTTTCTCCCTCGGGCCGTATGGCTGCATCGGAAAGAACCTGGCCTATCTGGAGATCCGTACTCTGACAGCGATGCTTCTTCGAGGATTTGACTTTAAGCTGGCACCGGGAGAGGATGGCACGCAGTTGCTCCACTCGACGGATCATTTTACAGTGGGGTTGAAGCCGGTCAATATGATGGTCACGCCGAGGATATAGCTCAATCATAGATAGAGTTATTCTATTAGTCGATAGTGCGTCCTCGCTCACTGCGTGGCACTGCTGTGTCTGCGGGTTGGCCAACTGTAAAAGTGCGAGACTGAGAATATATTACTTCGTTAAATTCTGCCGTGGCGGTTGCATAGCAATGCTGTATGGCGTCCTGGAAGCCTGTATATTCCGCTTCATGGAAAATCGGGACACATTCAGGCAATGTTCTCGACGGAGTTGTGCTCCTCACTGTCGATGACACCCTTCTTACGGGCTTCAATATTACGCTGAAGCACACCCTCCTCCTTCAGCCTTGCAAAGTTCTTCTCCGCCTCCCAATTCCAGATACTGTCGGCCGCGAATAGCAAATCGATTTCTTCGAGGGTGCGCTGATTCGTCTCAGGGTACAAAGCCCAGATCATAGGAATGGTGAGGACGTTGCAAGCCGCGAAGATATACAGTGTCTTTTCGCCAATCTGCTTGAACATAACCGGGCAGAGGAGCGTAAGCCAGCCGTTTCCGATGGACCAGCCTACAACGCCCCAGGCATTTCCTTTGGCTCGCACTTCGAGCGGGAAAATCTCTGCAGGGTAAAGCCATGGTACGGTCAGCCAGGTGGCACCGAAGACGAAGGTGAAGAGGAAGACCATGGATACGGCTGCGATGCCGTAGCTGTCGGCCGCACCATTATCGCCGTCCATCCTGGCTTGCTGGCCGAGGTATGAGAACACTCCTGCAAGCAACATTGCAAGGCCCTGGCCGACGGAACCCCAGTAACAGGTCCAGCGGCGGCCGATTTTGTCGAGGGTGAAGACACAGATCAGGGTAGAGAACATGTAGAAGATGTTGTTCAGGCCTGCAATCCATTGGCGTTTGGAGGGGCTCATTCCTGCAATACCGAAGATCTGAATGTATAGTCAGCATTGCACATCGGGAAGAATCGAGAAGAGACGAGGCATACAGTAGGTGCGTATACAGTGACGCCAGCGATACCAATCCACTCCTGCATAATCTGGAACCAAATGCAGAGCTGGACGCGCCTGCCAGTATGCATCTTTCCGGAATTGCGACCAAAGAGCATGTGAAGGTAGTTCTGCTTGCTGAAATTGCTGCGCTCGAGTTCGCACGAAGCAACAATTTCTTGAAACTCCTGCTCGGCCTTCTCTTTCTCTGCGCCATTGTCACCGCGGAGACGACCCAGGATGTAGCGGCCCTCGTCCTCGCGACCGACCTTGACCAGCCAACGGGGCGACTCGGGGCAGAACCAGACAACCGTCATGAGGATGAGAAGCATGGGGATTTGGAACGCAATGGGGAAGCGCCAGATGAAAGAGGATGTGCCGTCACCGTAGAAAGAGCATCCGTATTCGAGCCAGTAAGCGATGACAACGCCCAAGATGTTCAGGGTGAACTCGATGGCAATGAATTGGCCACGGGACTTGTGTTCGGCGGTTTCGGTAGCCCAAACTGGGATGATGGCGTTGAGGATACCGGTACCCCAGCCGTTGATAAGCCTCGAGCTAAACATACAGGTCAACAATGAAAGTCAATAGCGAACCGCCAGAAAGACCTACCAGATCATCCATTCTTTGTTCATTGCAGAAGTCTGCAGTACGGCACCGAGAACACCCACAACAGCACCAATGAAGATGGTCTTGATGCGGCCGAGACGGTCACCAATGGAGCCACCAGCCAAACAACCCATCAGCGTTCCAAGGTAGTAGACCGAGACGATACCTCCTTGGAGAAGGTCATCGTCAACAACGACACCACCATCGGGTCCCTTGTGCCCGAATCCCATGCGTGTGTAGTATTCGTAAGCGGTGTTAACACCGCCCATCATACCCTGGTCATAACCGAAGAAGAGGATGGAGAGACCCGCTACGCAGTTGATAGCAATGAGGAGACTTCTCTTCTCATAGCGATGGACCACATTGAGCCTGTGAATCTTGTCCATACTGGCGGTTGCCGTGAGGTTTTCTGAGTTCGAAGTGACGCGCTGAGCAGCATCGCTGCGGATCGCCCGGATCCCTTATACTCTTCGGGTCCAACCGACAGAGAGATCATAGCAGGGTAGAAGCCGACTGCCGTTGGCAGCTACGGCAGTTATTCAGAAAATTTCGTCTGCATTCTCCCTCGAAGTCGCTGCTAGTCGTGCCAGCATGACTCCCGCGCGCGCTTCTCTGCGGTCACCGTCGTCGTCGGGGCCCCAGGAAACGGCCATGAGTGGTTCAACGTGGAGAATTCCCCGCGGGAGAATGTCGGGGGAGGGTGATAGGCATGGAGATTTTCCAAGTTTGGTCTTTTGTTGTTGGGGTTCATCGGAGGATGAGGCGGATCGGCGGTCGGAGTTTACTCGGTTTGCCTGAAAGGGGGTAGCGTGGGAGACACGGGTCGGCAGAAGCTGCGACGGATGTTACCTGAACTGCTCACGAACTGCTCAGCTTTTATTGTTTCTGCTCCGCTGTTTCAAGTTTGACTCTCCATCATCGGAGTCCTCCGAAACCAGGTACCGGTCGTGCATGCAGGAGAAAACAAGTGTCTGTCCGTTCCCTGGGGACCTCTGAGGATGTACGCTGGGCTAGAAAAGGTGTAATGACATCAATGTCAACTGGAAACGCCACCGACGACATGCGACGGAAGCGCAGTGTTCTTGAGTGCAAACAAAAGCAGTAAGGAAGTGGCTCGGCGTCGGCGCGTCGGCATTTCTGCTCTACGACATTGAAGGCTGGCATCCTACGCTTGAACACACGTCACGCTACTCACGAGAGGTCATCAAGGAGCACAATGCATGCTCTCACGCCACAATAATAACCGTGTCTAGGTTGATCGAGACATAATGCGTCCGCCTCTTTTCGTATACGACTTTACTGGCGGTATAATACGGCTACTGGTGCACTATTAGGCCATTTCTGGCAGATACTTTCCGACCGGTAAACCAGAAGGAAGTCTCGTACACTGGAAGTTTCCCCCAAATATCACTTTGGGACGGATTGATTGTAACAAACAACCGATTGCTCGACGAGCCGGTAAACACGATACAGCCCGAGGGCACCCTCGCAATCCACAAGATCCTCCGCGCACATAAGCAGTCTTTCTCCAAGACAATAGACGAGCAATGGTCCCTAATAGCTTTTTGAAATGGCCAGCTTATCGGGATTCGCAAGCTTCAGTGCTACGTTCTGTTTACTTAAGACTAGACGCCAAGTTTCCTAAAAAGCTAGGCGTTCTTAGCAACACTGCTACGGGGTTGCTTTGCCTTAATGCCTCGTGGGATGAGTTCACTTTTCTACTTTCATCTCTTTAACTTATGTCCTTGCTACCGTGCCAATTGGATTTTAAGTACTTGGGGAAACCGCGTGTTCGTGATATGCTGTAATTCAACCTTTCGACACCGCCTGGGCGTCTTGAGAGTGAGTACAAACTAGAAAGATAAGCGTGAGGCTTTGAAAGATGCGTAAAGCAAATAAGCAATCTACTACCGCTTTTACCGATATCATTTCCTCGAAGATCACCAAGTCTCTTCAGCATCTACTTTAGAAATGCCCTTCCAGTCGACCGCACGACGATTCTCACGTCAGGCACACCACAAGGAAACCCAGAAACTGGAGGGAGAGAACAGGAAGCAGATTGAAGATCTCTGAGAAGCGCATGCGAAGCTAGTAGGATCCATCCTGAAGCTGCGTGTCAAAATGACCGACAAGGGCCGCAACATCGGGCCGCTACGCATGTCCTAGGCAGCTTACCGGAGCTTGTTTGTCCCGAAATTAGCGAAGGCAGTTAACGATAATGCCGGGATCTCTGTCGAGGGGAGCTTGTCCTAAAATTGACGAAGGTGTTAACGACAATGCCAGGATCTTTCTCGAGGGCAACCTCTAGATTGCTCGTGTGAAGGTCCAGCGGGTATGGAAGTACCTTTTATGGATCTCGGTTGGTTCTCGGGGATGAGCGTCAGGGTTCTTTGCACGGGTGGTGATATCAAGACAGTAAAGATTAGACTTTCTGAAAAGGATATCGTGGATTGAAAACCAAGTGTACTAAGGAAGTACTGATTGAAGTTGAACACGATGAGCTGTAGGAGCTCGTCGTCTACTACTATATACTAAGGAAATTCCTCCTGCTCAGTGCGCTCAGTGTTCCGCCGAGACCCTGAGCACTGAGCGGTCAGGTGGATGCTCAGTGTGCTCAGTATCCTGCCAAGGCACTGAGCACTGAGCGGTCACGTGACTACTTCCTGGTGCGACCCTCATTGGACCTTCCATATATTCCGATGAGTCCTGAGTCGAAGGAAGGGAAATAACACGGCCTTAACAGCTCGATACAGCGGTAAACTTGTCGGCTAGTGCCTTCTCAAGTGCCTAACAGCCTGTTACGATCACTGGCCATGAAGCGAACCTGACAAGTCACCACTGGAGCGGGGTAACGCCAGATGAGATTCCGTATCACGTAGTCACGTGATCAACCATCCCGCCAAGGCAGGACATCCCAAGATGGACGGGATGGCAGGACATCCCTGGATGGCAGGACATCCCAAGAGGGACGGGATGGCAGGATATTCCAGGATGGCAAGGATGAAATCCCTTAGTATATAATAGTAGGCGATGAGCTCCTTCAGCTCATCGTGTTCAACCTTCAATCAGTACTTCCTTAGTACACTTGGTTTTCAATCCACGATATCCTTTTCAGAAAGTCTACTCTTTACTGTCTTGATATCACCACCCGTGCAAAGAACCCTGACGCTCATCCCCGAGAAC
The DNA here is from genome assembly GCA_010093795.1 of Sporormia fimetaria CBS 119925. Taxonomy (NCBI): domain Eukaryota; kingdom Fungi; phylum Ascomycota; class Dothideomycetes; order Pleosporales; family Sporormiaceae; genus Sporormia; species Sporormia fimetaria. The sequence goes on along the minus strand of MU006580.1, from coordinate 318,811 downwards.
CAACCGAGATCCATAAACGGTACTTCCATACCCGCTGGACCTTCACACAGCCTTCAAGCTAGGAGTTGCTTAGCTAGGTTTACTTGCTTCCTTTAGTATCTGCGGCTGCTGCCTATCGTCTAGATCTAGATCATCGTCGGTGTCGCCAAGGAATTTTAAGACCTTTATAAGAGCCATAGTCTTAGGCTTACAAAGGAGTGCGTATAGTTTTCTCTGCAACCTTAGGCGGTATCCTAGAGAATAGAAGAGGTAATAATAGAGGAGGTAGTAGATTGGAAGGAAAAAAATAGAGGAGATAGAATAAAGAAAGAGGAATTGCGAGAAGGTCAGGCTGCTTTATACGTCTGGTGAATCGCCTGGGCAACCTTAGCAGATTCGCGGTGTAAGTAGTGGGGTTGAAATTGAAATTGAAATCCTTTATTGAAGACTGCTCGGCTGACGAATACCCATCGAATCCAGCGGTGTAAGAGTCGCCACTGTACATATGATCTTGATGATTGGGGGCGTCCACGCCAATCCTATGCCGGTGGACGATGACTCGGACAGTCCTCTGTTCTGAAGAAAAAACCTTCCATTCAGCTGGACGCCAATGAACGAATCGAGACTCGGCGTCTTCGTCCGCCTCGCGTCTATGATAAGCAGCGGGTGTGAGTTGAGGACAAAGAGACCCTTGTTAGGTTGCATAGCAGTTCCAACAGCGTGGAGCCAGGTATTAGCGTGGTCGTAGAAGTTCTTGATGAATGATGGCAGTGGGCGGGGACTAGTCAGACAAGATGTGCTTGAAGCTGAGTGGAGGAGGAAAGGAGAAGGGGAGAAAAAGCAGGTATTGATAACCCCCCGCCGAGCCATGGGAGGTTCTCCGTTTGCAAGCCCTTCTACGCCCGAGGGGGCTCACGCCAATATTACGAGATCCGAGGTCTATTTTTATTTCTTGCTGGTTCCGGGGAGTTGCTTGGTGGAGAGACGAGTGCGGTGGAGAGAAGGCGTGCCTCCTTTGGGCTTTTTTGATCGACGGTGCGCTGGGGAGTTGCTCGGAGAGCTATGCCTGGAAAGGCGGTTGTAAGCAGGGTCGTGGTAAACGTGACGAGAATATACAAAGCAGAAAATTCGAGCTGGGCTGCACGATCGAAGGAAGGAGGTAGGTGAACAATCGAAGAGTTTCAGGGAACTGGCTGCTCAAGGAAAGTCGGAGAAGCCAAGGCCAACGTCCCGGACATGTTGGGAATTCGACATTCGGTTGGGAGTGCGGGACAGTTTGCGGAGAGGGCGGAGCTGGGAGGCAACCCAATCTACTTCCGACAAGGGCACCCATACGCTGGGTGTGAGTTTCGAGATCAAGACGCCGGTGAGGCTGGTGCGCGGAGGAATTGCGTTCGCCGAGGCCAAAGGTGAGGTGGGAGCGAGTGTTCGCTGGTGCTGGGGAGTTGCTGGTTGCGGTGGAGATAAGGCGTGCCTCCTCTAGGTTTCTTGTTTCACTGGTGCTAAAGATTGCTGGCTGTGGTGGAGAGAAGGCCGCTGAGAACAAGGTTGAGGTGGTGATGGTCGAGTTGAAGCCAATTGGACAGCGTGGGACTCCAGTGCGACCACATTCAGCATTCAGCAGGACAATTCCTCCCACACAGCCTGTGACTTCACCCAAAAGGAGGACGATTGGTGATAGAGGCATCGATGATGCCCTCTTCAGCCTGACCGTCTTCCTCGTCTTGGTCTTGCTTCTTGGGCTTGCGGTTTAGGGTTCCATTAGCCTCCCTGACCAATGCTTTGCACTTGGGGGTCCTCGCTGGAGTCTTGGGCGCATCGTCACCCTCGGCGTTACCTAGGAGGGGCTGTCCTGTCTTTGGTGCGGCGAGGTCGTCCTTAACGGTATCCTTAAGGCGTTGAAACAACCTCTGGCAAGCGGTGAAAGAGAAGCCCCCTGGGCGGGGTGTACCCTGGCGGAACTATAAGCATGCACATGAACTGGGGCAGTGAGTATACCTACGTTGAATCGATGTCCCCCACAAGCCTGAGCCCCTTGCCATTGTCGCTGAGGGTCAAAGATGTCCTCATGTCTTTTACCAGTCAGAATACCTTGCCCTTGCCGTCAGCTTTGGCACAGCCCTTGCCCTGAACTAGCCGTTCAGCAGTATCCTCTGGGCTTGATCGGTAAACACATCGCTGGTGAATAGCGAGGTGCTATGGTCGAATTGGCGTGGTTCTTGCCGCTTCTGCTGTTTGATTTACGATGTTTCTTGGACGATGACTGACCAGTAGCAGATTGGGCTCGTTTCCCGAGGGGAAAATGCGCGCTTGAGAATATTTGAGGATGCACTGGATGGGCGGGTAAAATGTACCTGGGGAACTTAATGTATGTGAGACCTTACCTAGGTAGTTTGTGCAATGGGGGCTCTGTATTATCCTTCATCATGCTGTCGATCCCAGCTGCTATAAAAATTTGTTACAATCTTATGCACCTTCTATGTCTCTACATCCAGCAGTAGCGGCCCGGGAGTGGCTTGGCGGAACGTTCCTTCTCGGTCCGCGCTAAGGCACGTGATGGCGTATTCCCTTCGCGCTACTACGCGACGAGCCAGCGCTCCTCCGCCCCACCCGGCCCGGTCGATCAACTCGACGTCAATGCGTAAACACACCTGTTGACTACAGGAGCTGCCAGCTCTGTAAGTACAACCGACATGGTGAGCACAGGCTATAGAATACGGCTCAGACTGCTGACATCTCCTAGGCTCCGACGCGTCCCAGCGGCACTGGAAAACGAGGAAGACCAAGGAAAGCCGCAGCCGTCCCGGCGCAGAAACACCAAACGATCACTAAGCAGAGACGGGACCGACGACGCTCCGCACCCACCTTCCAAGCACCTGCCTCCGCGAGCAGCGCGCCGAAGGCTGGAAATGCAAGCAAGAGGCGCAAGCAGAGCCGTGTGGCCGTCGACAACGATGATGAGGACGAGCTAGCTGCACAGCAACCCCAACCGGCTTCGGAATTCACACGCCTCAGACCCAAAACGCGACGTATAGCCGTACAGGACATCCAAGAGTGGCCCGAAATGTCGAGCTCCGTGTTGGAACAGGTCTCGGTCGTCCTGAAGCATGCCAAAGACAAGACTGCACTCAGCCGTCGGGATCCCAAGAGACGCGAGGAAGCAGACAATGTGCTGGGAGCCAGTGTTCGGCGGCTCGAGCGATTCCTGGCAAAAGCGAGGATGCCGCCCCAAGCAAAGGCCCATCAGTTTGACCTCAACCATCTCGCAGCCATCAACGAGCGTGTGTTCAGTGAGCTCACCGAGGCGCGCCACAGAAGTGAGGATCTAGAAGAGCAAGTCCGCTTAGCAAACAAGAGGCTGCAAGAGGAGTTGTCCAGGCTCGAATACGTCGAGAACAATGCTCGAGATTGGCGGTCACGATGGAAGTCCAGAGACAACAGACAGGTAAGGACAGTCGAAACATATCGGCGTTGAGCATCTAACTCAACAATCCTAGCTCCACCCGCTGCTACGCCAGTCGGACAGCGGTGCAGATGCGGATGACAGACCTGAAGACATTGGGATGAGAATCACTGAGCCCACGGAGCCTTCGCTGCTCGAGACCCCTGATACGGAACTGGCTCCGCTGCTGGAGCGACTGCGGCGGAATCTCGAGACGATGCAGGGGAACCAAGCACAGGTTGACGGCATCAGCGAGGCCACGACGCGGGCCCAAATGGCTTTGGACGACGTGTTGCTCAGACACGGCAGCGCGCGGTAGGGCGAATTTCTTTGAGTCAATTGGAAGACACAGCGGGTTCCGGCGTTCGGGATGAGGTGCCTTCATCCAATGTTGCTTGCATGGCTTGGCGTCGGATTGATACATGGAGAACTGGCACCGGGACGATATCAAAGGAAGGACATACAAGATGGCATGGGCTTGACACGGTGCTGGCCCAAGGCCCTGGAGCCGGTATGCAGCGCATGCAACACGACAGCACGTGCCGGGGCAGAGCTGATTCGGAGCACTGGGTCGATTATCTCAATGAATTGTATCGCAGAACGTGACCGACGCCTCCGTGGGGGTTGCGCATGGACACATGGATGCCGCCGTCTGAAGCTACGTGCTGTAGCATTGCCTGCGATCCGAATACACAGTTCCGGTGGTGTGGTGCGCGATGTTGTGCGATGCGGCGATGCAGGGCGACGCCGGAAAGGTGTATTAGCTACTTTCCAACAAGTCACACGAGGAGCATGCGCCTGTGGCAGCTGTGGCGACGGCGCGGCGGCTGTCGCCCGGATCTGCCCCAGAGTATGATCCCTCGCTGCTTGCTCTCAGGCCGTTATGGCGCGCAGTGAGCGGTGAGTATCAGGTTCCCAAGGCTGGAAGTGACGGTCCGAGGCAGATGCGATGCGATTCAAGCACACATGTTGCTCGGTAGCCCCGCTAAAAGGCGGGCGCGCGGGCTTTAACTGATCGCCTCGGCTACACTCGCCCTCATGGCCGACCTTTCAGTCTTAGTACATTCACCACCACAACATTGCTGGACCGCAGCTCTTCGCGTACCTACGTTTCCCATTGTCACCCTCGCAGCGCCACTCACGCTCCCACCCGTCACGGCGTCTCTGTACCACCTTCATCCGCAGCCGCCGCCCCACACTTGACTTTCCCGAACCTCTCGCGCCGATCCGTTGTAGCACCACACTTCCGTACTGGGGCCTACGAGCAGCTCTGCCATGGGGGAAGCCTCCAGTGAGGCCAGTAGGCCAGCTAAGGAGAGCGTGACTGCTTCGGCTCCCCCGGTGAAGGCCAACGCAACAGAGAAGCCCAACAATGCGCCCAAGAATAGCGGGCAGCGGGAACAACAAGGGCAGCAGCAGGACAAGACTCCCGCACCCGGCTCCGAGGGACCGACGAAAACACCAAAGAAGCGGAGAAAGGTCAATCATGGTACGGCCGTCATGCTGTGTACCCCCAGCCATGCCGATGAACCCTGCTGACTCCTGGCGCTGCTTCTAGCGTGCATCTACTGCAGACGTTCGGTGAGCCGCAGCACCCGCCTGGCTTTGCTTCCGGGACTCGTTCAGGAGCACCCCATGCGCTATTCAGGAACCCCCCATACGGCTGTTTTGTGCCTGACTACCCTACACGGCGGCTTTGGGGTATCCTTTCGCTCGTCGCCTTAACCCTTTGACTTACTCTGCTTCTACCCTACGCGCCTTGAGAATCTAGAACAGATTCGATAGCAACTAGGGTAGTAGTATTGTAGGGCAGAAGGGTTGAGGGTAGAAGGAACTTTCTGTCTGCTCTGGGGAGTTCCCGAAGCGGCCTGTCCATGTAGGGTGCTCCAGTCTATGCAGGGTGCTCTGCATCGGTTCGTGGGGTGCTTCTGAACGAATCCCTTGCTTCCGCCTCATCAATTGCTTTGAGCGAGCCTTCGTGAGAATACGTGCTGACAAGACCCGACCAGCATATGACCTGCGACCTCGTGAGTACCCCCTCCAAATCGGCGGATCTGTTTCCCCCCGGCTGACCTACCCCTAGGACCGACCTTGTGCACGATGTATCAAGCGAAACATTGGCCATCTATGCCATGACGAACCTCGAGAAAGTGTGAAGCGAACCAAGACTGTGTCCGACAGTGGCGACACCGACGTAAACAGGCCCGAGCCTATGGCTTCCGAACCAGGCCACAATCCTATCGACCGACGGCCTAGTGCTCCCAACGCAAGTCTGAATCTCGCGCCGCCTCCGCGACCTCCTAATAGAGGTGCCAGCGCAACACCGATCGCCCAGCCCACGCCCGTATCTGCGCCACAATTGCCTTCTTTAACCTCTAACAGCCAGACTCGTAAGTTACACTGAGCCCAGCTTGCAAAGCACGATGCTGAAACCGACTCAAGCCGTGAGCTATCCCGACTGGTCGTCGTCATCCCATAACAACTTCCATGACATGCACCATTTCCATCCTTCTTCCATGTTCAACACATCGGAAGTCAGCAACGAGTATAATCTTCTCAACGATTTCCTGAGCACAAGTCTTATGGACGACACTACATTCTACGGAAGCAGTGACTTCCACCAGTTTCTTTCCGATCCAAATCTGACGAATCCCATGGGCACGCTCACACATGACCCCCTTTTCAACCCCGCAGCGTCAGGGAATGCTCTGCTGCCTCCGCCTACTCAGGCTGCAGCAGGACAAACTATTCAGCGACCCCCTAGCGGTCTGCTGATTGAGAAGGCTCGAGAGCGATACTATATAACCGCGGCCGACCCTGCCGGTACCGACAGCCCAGAAGAGAGGATGAACAAGCTCCTCAAGGCCAAGATGGACGCAGGTCTCCTTAGACCGTTCAATTATGTCAAGGGGTATGCGCGACTCAATCAGTATATGGAACAGAACTTGATACATGTATCTCGTATGCGAATCCTCCGCCAGCTCGATCGATTTCGGCCACGCTTTCGAGAACGGATGCAAAAGCTTACCGACATGGAACTCGTTCGCGCTGAGATGTGGTTCGACAAGAGTCTGATGGAGTATGACAGGGTATTTGCTAGCATGGCAATGCCGGCTTGTTGCTGGCGACGAACCGGGGAGATATACCATGGAAACAAGGAGATGGCAGAACTGTTGAATATACCCATGTCCAGGCTACGAGACGTATGTTTCTGGCTGACCCCCTATTGCCCATTGCTGACGCTGTGTTTAGGGAAATGTCGCCCTTCATGAGATCATTGTCGAGGTTTCACTCGTCTCCTACTGGGAGAAGTTCGGCCAAATCGCCTTTGATCCTAGTCAGAAGGCCATTCTCACAAGCTGTGGATTGAAGAACCCTGATCCGAACTCTCGCGATCCTGAGATTCGGTGCTGTTTCTCCTTTACGGTCAAACGAGACATGTACAACATGTAAGTTGCGGCGATGGCTTTCACTTTCGCTGATTTGGCTGACCACATCCCAGCCCTGCCTTGATCGTTGGCAACTTCCTGCCTATACTACCCGTTGCGTCTGGGTCGTAATTTCGGCCGGGGCTCCATTTGATATGGGCATCCTTCGGGAGCACCACACAATCTAGCATCTTGCGTGGCTGTTTGTGCAGCCTCGCTCTACTTGGCAGCAGATTTGGACAGCCCAACACTATATCATTATACAATTATGACTCTCTTTCTCTACCTTAGGTATATGCTCTCATATTCCAGGGCAATGGCTTATCATAGTCTCGCTAACCATGTTACAGGATGTGATTGAAGCTGAGGGCTGGGCGCAAGAATATATCGACGTGCTCTGAGGGGTCCATAACCGAACGATTCATTGGAATGGTCTTGGGCGAATGTTCTTGATACATTCTTATGGTTGCGACGAACACATGGTCGTGTCTAGGTGGAAAGAACTTACGCTTAATGCTAATGGGTAACGACAACACATTTCGATCGATACTTCTCTACAGAAATGTTCTAGGAGTACACATGTGGCCTGTCATGAACCAACCCACCCAAGACGCTTCGACCCTCCCAGCAATGTTTCTGTACGTGGCATCTCAAACAGATTCCGCGAATGCTCGCCTCAGACCGACTTCCACACCATCGCCACTACCGTGCGATCCAGGACGGCGTCTAGGCGACTCATGGTTTACCCAGTCGCGCGACTATACAGTAGATGCCATATAAAGCACCTGTGCCTTCATCTTACCGAATGCTATATGCAAAGACCAGTAGCTGGTCTTGCTTAACCGCATACTTACAATCTTTGGGTTGTCACGACTGCCAACACCCCTGCAGCAACAGTAAACATGCAGAAACAATGCAAACGAAACAGAACATCTTCCGACAATCTGCCCCATGAAACGCAGTCCGTCGATATCTGTTTCGAAAATTTCGATCGTGAGACTCCCAGCGGCGCTGGTTGGATCACTGGTTGCGGCTGTGTTTTTCTACGCCGCACTGTGCCTCTGGGGTCCGTAAGGCAGGCACAGCCCTAAGCGCTTATGTGTGCCTCAACTTTACATAAACGGAAAATAGCCCCATTGAAGAAGATACTTATGAAGAGTCTTGGCCACATCATTTGAGCATAAGCGTATAGATTCCGAATATTTCCTTTTATCGTTGGCCCATCCACGACGATTCTGTTAACAGAGCAAGATGTTGTACCAACAATCCCAGAGCTACCGCTTCCGCTTCGCACTCGCCATCTTCTGCCTCACAACCATCATCCTCATCTTCTCATCCGTCTACGCTCAACAACTCCTAAAAGCACCGACAGAAGCGGACGCGTTTTCCTTCGTGTTCAGTCCTGAAGAAGCTATCGCAAGCGGGTTAGCGGCCAAAGGTCCCAGTCGCAAGTACGTCTTCTTCATCCAGAAACACCATTCCATCTATGTCTACAAAACCTGACAATTTTCAAGTGTGATAGTACCCATGTACGCCGCACCACCTCTCCTAACACTCGTCTGGACATCCATCGACGTAGCCCTCTACTGGATAGCGCCTCACTGGAAACCCATTGCATACGGCGTGATTTCAACATCTGTGATTATTCTCGGGTGGATCGTAACAACTGTGTTCTGGACGCAATGTCATGTTGGGAACAACGGGATGGAGCCGATGTGGACGAGCGGTGAGTAGTACTTCTTCCCCGACACCACAATATTGCGAACGAGACACTGACGAGAAAAAAAAGTCTGTCCGCAATCCGTTATCCTGCGCAGCTATACCAGTAATGGTCTGCGCCTTGAGGGAATCTCGAATTATGTTAGCGTGATTTTGATGGTGTCGACGATTCTTTTGGTTGTTTTGTGAGTGCATTTTACATGTCCAACGCGGATTTTTGGGGAACAGAGCTGATGAGAGTAGAGCTCTGTGCTATCTTGCTCGCCATGTAAGATGCTTCTATGCTCAGAGAGCCGCACGTGCGGCTGTGAGTGATATGGAACAAGGCAAGAGTGTTGATATGTCTGGCCTGAGCATGGATCATGTACCGAGGAGGCCCGCACGCGTTTATTCGGTGCAGGATGTGTGGCATGCGAGATAGTTTCTTTCTTATACGGGCAGGGAGGACCTAGCTACCCCTCAAACTGTAAGGTAGGAGTGTCATATCCGTATCAAATTAGACCTAGACTTGCATCCCACCTAAGCGCCACTCTGATTTTCAAGTAAGATCGAGAAATTGATCAAGAATACTTCAATTTCCAGCGAAACGACACAATGCGTCATGTAGCCATGACCAACACTAACAACAACAAAATTATGGTATCTTCAACGTGCTCAGCACCAACAATCCCAACCCACCCAAGCACCTTCTATCTCGCAATCCCGTCAAGATCTAAATCGCAACAAAGAAGCTCTTCTCCCCCTCCCTGGGCTCCACCCAAGCCCTCTTAACAATCGGATCCGCACAACTCGTCCTAATCCTCTCCGGCGTCGCCGGACTCTGCAGATGCAGCACCTCGTGTTCTCCAAACTGTGCGCGCGCAGCCTTCAACGCGTCGCGGATAGCGAAGAAGACACAGCTGCCCATGAAAAGCGGTGGTTCACCTTTACACAAATTAGCAAAAACACTCTTTCAAACTCGGAAAAAGAACAACATACCAACACCCCTGCTCCTCTGAATGGTTCTCAGATTCTCCCAATTCACGTCCTTGAGCAACGAAACATTGAACACCTGCGGAATGTCCCTGAAACCCGGGATCTTATAATTGCCAGGCCCCTTGGTAAAGAGCTGCCCACTAGCCCGGTGCCACAGACTCTCTTCGGTAGTGAACAGACCCTGACCCTGCACAAACGCGCCTTCAATCTGTCCGTAATCGATGGCCGGGTTGATGGAGCGCCCGACGTCCATTTTGATGTCGGCGCGTCGGCACGTCCAGTCGCCGGTGAGCGTGTCGATTTCGACTTCGGCGGCAGCGACACCCTGCGTGAAGTAGAAGAACATTTGGCCCTTGTTTTCGCCCCACACGTAGCCGATTTCGGGCGTCTTGTAGAAGCCTTGCGCGGACAGGTTGACGCGGTCGAAGTAGGCGGCGTGGGCGAGGTCTTTCATCTTTGCATCTGGGCCGAGCTTCTCGCGGTACGGTTGCAGGCGCTCGTTGAGTTGCTTGCAGGCGTTCCAGATGGCGTAGCCGTTGAGGTCGGAGGATGCTGAGGCGGCGGTGGAAGAGGTGTTGGCGACCGTGTTGGTAGCGGTTTCGGAGATGAAGACGTCTTCCTGCGGCACTTGGAGCGCTTCGGCGGCGATCATGGTCATCTTGGTGTGAAGGCCTTGACCCATTTCCGTGCCGCCGTGGGCAACGAGGATGGAGCCGTCGTGGTAGATGTGAACGAGGGCGCCGGCCTGGTTGAGGAAGAGCGCGGTGAAGGAAATGCCGAACTTGGTGGGGATGAGGGCAAGACCACGCTTGTTCCATTTGTGCGTCTTGTTGAACTCTTCGATCTCTTTGCGGCGCTGCTGGTAGCTGGACTCCTCTTGCACTTGCTTGTACATGAGGGGCACGTACCAGTCCTTGATCTCCTGGTTGAAGTGCGTCACCATGTTGGTCTCCGGGGAGTACATGTTCTTGCGCCGGAACTCCTCGACGGGGATCTTGAGTCGGTCGGCTACCTCCACCATCATGGTCTCGCAAATGAACATGCCCTGAGGCCCACCGAATCCTCGGAAAGCCGTATTGGAGACTGTGTTGGTCTTCGCGACTCTGCCGCGGATGTGCATGTTCGGAATCGAGTAACAGCCATCGACGTGGGTCATCGACCGCTCGACGACGGCACCTGAAAGATCCTGAGTCCAGCCGCCATTGCAGAAGATGTCAGTATCCAGCGCTTGGAGGATTCCATCCTTGCTGACTGCCACCTTCCAGCGGGCGAGGAAAGGATGGCGCTGGCCAGAGGTCGCGATATCCTCGTCTCTGTTCAGCATGCACCTCACCGGCCTCTGGACCTTCTTTGCTGCAGTAGCAACGATCCCCGCCAGCTGTACCGATCTGGTCTCTTTGCCACCGAAGCCACCACCCATACGCTTGACACGGGTGACAACCTTGTTCGCAGCCACGCCCGTCACCTTGGCGACGTACGCTTGCGTCTCGGTCGGATTTTGGGTGCTGCTGAAGATCTCCATCTCGCCGAATTCCGGTTTGGGCACTGCAACGCAGGCGTTGGTCTCGAGGTAGAAGTGCTCCTGACCGCCCATGCGGGCAGTTCCCGTGAAGACGTGGTCCGCCTCAGCGAATGCCTTGTCCGTGTCTCCCTTCTTGATGTAGCGGTAGTGCTGGAAGAAGCTCTCCTTCTCTATGGCTTCCTCGATAGTGAAGATAGCGGGCAACTCCTCGTACTCGACAAGGACGGCGCGAGCGGCCTCCTCAGCGCGCTTGGCGGTATCGGCAAGGATCATGCCAATAGGCTGGCCAGCGGTGAAGATCTCATCGACGGCGAAGAAGACTTCATCGCACACCGGTGCACCCCACCAGTTGGCTTCGGGAGATGCTACATCGTTGTGGTCCACCCAAGCAGCCACACCAGGGAGATCGAGCGCAGCCGAGGCGTCGACCTTCTTCAACTTGGCGTGTGCCTTGGTTGACAGAACCAGGCATCCGTAAAGCTCGCCCCTCTGCAGCGGGATGTCGTCGGTATACCGCGCTTCTCCCGTGCACTGTTGCATCGCCGCAACGTGTGGCCGTTCTTTACCGAGAATTTTCTGCTCATAGGCCTCGCCAGCCTTGTGATCCTTCTCACCTGACGAGATATCTCTTTCGATTTCGCCAACGGCCTGCGTGTCAGCTTCCTCTGCGTCCAACTTCTCGAGAACCTCATGGTAGAACTTGTAGAAGAAACCCAGCGCCAACGTCTTCCTGTAGGTGGCCATGCCTCCAGGAACACCGAACCTCAGGTCGAAGTCTTCTTCCAGAGCGGACATGACGCCCTCCAATGTCTGCAGTTCGGTGAACTTCTTTCCCTGGAGGAACTCCATCGCCTTTTTGGCCGCAATGGTGGTTGGCGCCATGCCACCGTACACAAGGGAGACGTCCTTGACAACCTGTGCGTCGTCGAGCTCGACACGCAGTGCTGCGTTGACGATGGCGATGTCATCATCCTTCCTCTTTGCCTGCTTGAAGGCCTGGATGAAGTCGCCCTTCTCTTTGGCCACGGGGATCCGGAGACTAGCAATGATTGCATCCGCAGGAAGGGCCGTTTGCCGGTAACCGGTGAAGAACTTCGACATGGGGATTTCAGTCGTCTTATCCAAGCTCTTAGCGACCAGCGTGGCGTTGGTGGCAACGAACACAGGATTGAGATCGGAAATAGGGGAAGCTGTTGCCAGGTTGCCTGCGGGGGTACCGACGTTTCGAATCTGTCGTCCGGCAAAGTAACGGAGCTGCTTCAAGATGGCGGCGAAGGGCTGGCCCTTGACTTCTCCATAATGCTTCAGAGCGTCCCTGCAGATATCCTCCAAGTCCGTCAGAATAACGTTTCCTCCAATCTCCAGGTAGTCATCCTTGAAGTTGAACTGCCTGAGCTCGGGGATATCGCCCACGAAGACCGAAGCGCTGTAGTTCATGGCCTTGAACTTGATCTCAATCTGCGTCTCGGAGCTGCCACCAATGATCTTCGCAGACGGGTACGCGCTCTTGATCTCAAGCAACTGCTGTAGGGTAGCCGGCCTATACCACTTCTTCTTCTTGTTTCCAAAAGCCAGGGGCTTGAATTCATGCTTCCGCAACGCCGGAGGGAAGATAAGCTGGGTATCGGGCTTGTACTCGATGAATCCGGGAGGTGTGAATCGCTTGATCGGTTGGCCATCATCGAGGGAACCCTTGCCGCATCCACCTCCACCCCCTTCCTTGTCCATGCAGCAACCTCCTCCCCCGTTGGCCTTTGCTTTTGCGCATCCGGTGGCTGCAGAACTGAAACTTTGCGCAGCGTCCAGGATCGGCCTATATCCTGTGCACCGACACAAGTTACCGTCAAAGGCCTCTTCCACTTCATGCTCGCTAGGGGTCTCAGTGTTCCTCAAAAGGGCATATAGACTCTGCAGCCTCGATTAGAAACAAAACCATTCAAGGCCCAGAACAGGCGCACCATAACAATGCCAGGCGTACAGAAGCCGCACTGACTTCCATTCCCTTTCGCAATCCTCTCCTGCACCGGATGGGGGTTCTTGACGTTGCCAATTCCCTCAACCGTGATAACGTGCTTCCCGTCGACACTGACAAGAGGTGCCAAGCAAGCATTTACGCTGGCGTGGTAGATCTGCTTCGTGGTCGGATTGAACTGACTCACTACCTAGAGAAGAATCAGCACCTACATTGGGGTGGCGGAGGGTGGTGGGCAAATATCTGGGCACTTACAACTGTGCATGCACCACAACCACCCTCTGCGCATCCCAACTTCGTCCCCGTTAGTCCAATACCACGGAGGTACTCCAATAAAGTGACCTCCGGGTCAGCATCGTCCAGAACAACTTTCGTCCCATTTAGGTAGAAACGGAGGGTATCATCGTAGCCCTCGGTGACGGTGGCGAGAGACCGGGTGCTCTGCTGGGACACGGCTGGCTCAGATTCGATAATTCCAGGGGCCATAATAACTCGTAGTCTCCAAGCAGAACTCCACAAGCCCAGAAGAGAAGAAAATGAATGTGAGAGTCGCGTAGCACAGAGATTTGAAAGATACTGGTTTCTCCAGACTAGATAAGTTGCGCGGTCCACTCCCAGCTCTCTTGGCAACAGGGTGGAGTAGGTCCAAGGGGAACCAATAAAGTCGAATCTATATGGGTCTTATCGAGCCCAAGCGGAGTCGTGTCAAGTGCCGGGTAAGGGATTGCTGGCCTCGCCCGCTTGACAGTGGAGGGCGGCGATGGCCGAGGGCAATGTTTCAGTGCGCTTTGTGGCGGACTAAGCAAATGCGTGGGGGAGGAAAACGCTTGGCGAATCGGAGTCCGATCTTGGTTTAAGTCGAGCGACTATACCGCGGGGTAAAGCATTTGACTCCTGCATGTGTAGATGGATGCATCTGCGATGTTCGGAGGGGCGGAATCCCGCTCGACTTCGATCAGGTGAATTGCCATCAGGCGGTGCTGCAGGCGGTCCTCAGCCACATGAGGCGCGCAGCTGGAACCGGGCGGATGTCGCCACAGAAGCTCCCGCTGACCGTGACGTCATGCCATTCTCGCAGTATATCTTCCTTGTTGTTGCTCTTCAGCCAGACAATTAATTGTCGAAGACGTGCAAACACACAAAGCTCAACTTCTTCGTTTGAACCATCTCTGTACGCTGTACAAAGTCAACACACATTCCACACAAACAAACACATCACCACGAATCATGGCCATCGGCGACAATAAAGAATCTGGCGTCTCCTCGGGCGTCAAGTTCGTCACATCCACCGTCGGCAACACGGTCGGCGGAGCCACAAACACGGTCGGCGGCGTGGTTGGAGTCCTGGGCCGCGGTGTCGGCGAAATCGTCGAGGGTGCAACTGGAAATGTTGGAAAGCCGGTTGCCAGAGGCATAGCCGATGTTGGGACTGGCATCGAGAATGGGTCTAAGAACGTTGGCGACAGTGTGAAGAGGGCTGGTGAAGGCAAGTGAGGGTGGTCCGAGTCCAGAAGGGTACAGGTGGAGAAGTGGGAGTAGGGCGTACGATACGATACCCTGGGTCGCGGAACATTTGACGCCGACTCCGACGTAGTGCCATGCAATGTCTGCGTAGCCTGCACAGTCTATGAGCCATGAATCCATTTTCTTGTTATAATTGATCGCTTCGTTCCATCTTGCATTCGTCCAAAAGTCCCCATCCGGTTGCGTGCCTCAATGCTCCAGTTTTTCCACCCTACCTCAGACGAGCCAGAAAGAGACGCCCTGCTCATCGATAACCCGTACACACTTTCTACGCAGTCCGTTACTTGCGTTTAAACCCGTTCTTCTGAATGAGTGCAAGCATTGTGCCCTTTGGTAATCGTGAATGTTCTGGAAGGCTACATACCCTAGAGTACCCTAAGTAGGACCGGTGCGGGAGGTCCCGAATGGCCCACTGCAAGGCGACGCAACTGCTACAAGCCAGCATCGATAATCATAATTCTCTCGACCAACCAGGCCGGAGATCATGGCCCCCACCTGAAACTCTCCATACCTACACTGTGACGGCGTCATTACAAAGGATGCACTAACCCATCCCACGGATCAGTGAACTGAGCTGTGGACCAGACTACAGTACTGCCATGGAGCAGACCACTCTTTTAGAAGCTCAAGAGTGCATTAGCCAGAGACCGGAGTCTGTGTATGACAAACCAACCATACGCAACCGGGCTCTACGGGTGTCCAGCATTGAGGGCTTACGAATGCCCCCGTCTTTTGTACCCAGCGGGCTGTGGTCGGCATCGCGATACACAAATGGGGTATTGATGGGCCTTCCAAGAAATGAGACCCTCAAAACTTTACGGGTCCGCGTACACTAATATCCGCAGCCCTCCGCGAGCATGGGGAATAGGCTGTGCCGGATGTGGCGGCCATCCAGCACCCGCATTCGCGCTCAGAGATTCTGCTTACCCTTCCCAACCCTTGTTGTATCGACTTCAGCGGACCCTGCACAATACATTGGCCTGTGAACAAGATGCAGTACACACTCGTTAGCTTGGCCCTCCTCGGGGCTTTTGTGCCTCCCGTCTACCCCACCCCGCAGAGCGTCAAGGAGAAGATTGCTCCATCCGGTGAAGCTCCCAAAGGATGCCACCTCAACGGCAGAGGCGTCTTCAAGATCTATACTGTTGAGGCTTCCACCAAGTCCGCCAAAGCCGGTCGACGAGGAATGATCAAACGTCAAGACGTCTCCGACGCCAAGGTCCTCGAATGTGTGCTCGAGGACGGGATCATCAAAGACGCCCGTGGTCGCACTGGATACATCGCGGCGAACTACCAGTACGTCGTACCGCTATGAGGTGTCCTAATATCGTACAGCAGGCCTGACCTTGCTGTTACAGGTTCCAATTTGACAAGCCGCCCCAGGCCGGCGCCATATTCACTGCTGGCTTCACCTTCTGCGAGGATGACACAATCGCTCTCGGTGACTCCAAAGTATTCTATCAGTGTTCTAGTGGGGGCTTTTACAACTTGTATGACCGGAAGTGGGCTGAACATTGCGAGCCCGTTCATCTCGTAGCAAGTGATGCCAGCAACAAAAGTGGGGAGATTGAGGGCGTGGAGGTAGACGAGGTCGAGCAAAACGAAGATGGCCAGGTTGAGCAGATTGAAGATGGTGAGTCAGCCCAAGCAAACAATGCAGCAGCCCGTACTGATTACTCTGCTCCAGGCCAAACTCAGGTTGAGCAGATTGGCGATGGTGAGCTTGCCAAAGCAGTTTTGCGTACCAGCCGGTGCTGACCATCTTATATAGGCCAAGTTCAGGTTTCCAATCCTGTGGGAGAAGGCAATAAGGAGGAAGAGACGCCGGAGGGTGAGGCCGGAAAGAAGGAAGGGGAGGCTGCTGAGGGGGGCGGAAATGAGGGAGAGAAATCTGAGGGAGAAGCCGGGAAGGAAGCGGGAGGGAAGAACGAAGGTACAAGCAACCAATCCACCGAGGGCGAGAAGGGAGGGGAAGGAGAAAAAGGTGGTGAAGGAGAGAAAGGTGTTCAAGGAGAGACAGGCGGAGAAGGAGAGAACGGCGGAGAAGGCGAGAAAAGTGGAGAAGGCGAAAAGGGAGGAGAAGGGAAGAAAGGGGAAGAAGGCAAGAAAGAAGGTGGTGGAGAGGAAGCCGGGAAAAAGGCTGGTGAGTATTTACTCCATGCAATGTATGACCTTTACCATTCTCGTGAGTCTGACCATACCTAGATGAAGGTGAAGGGGAGGGAAAGACCCCATCGGCTGGGAAATCCTCAGCCGGGCACAAGTACGTTCCAACATGCATTACTGGTGTCGTCGGTGCTGCTATCGTGGCGGTCATAGCTGTGTTGTAAAAGCTTGGTGCGGGAAATAATGGTCGATAATGTCCGAAGAGAGATCTGGAGGTTGGGTTGTCTGAACCAGATTTTTGCTGCCGCAGATAAGGGTGTTCGAAATGGGATTATGCTTTCGTAATGATCTCCGATATAGTAGTGATATATGATATACTCTTCAACTTGCGTGAGGAGAGACGTCAGACGTTGAGATATAGTTCTCGTAATCCCGGACTAGGGACCTCGTGTCTTACAGAGAACGAAAACTGGGCGAGTGTTGAGAGCGGCGAACTTCCCTGCATGGCACATCAGTCGAACACGCCTTCCTCAGAGGCCATGAGCATGATATAAAGAAGAACAGATCCATCCCAAGGCAAAAGCTTTCAGGTCGATCATGGCACAGGCTGATCTATGATTGGCATTGACACCTTGATACTATTCACAGTAGGTAGTACAAGCTGGACCGGGGTAATCTTGGCAATATGAGAGAAACATTTAAAGAACGGACAAATCGCCGAATTTCTCCTGTGTACTGGTCAGATGCAGATCCACAAAGCAGTCTGATAGCTTCACTTGCCTTGTAGCCCGGGACATGCCAGCGACCCTTGGAAACGAGCTGCTCGGTGCGCCTGTCGATGTCGGGCTGAGCAGCAGCAACCTCGTCCTAAACAATTATCAGCACAACCAGGCTCGCGAGCCGCCCAAGCATCGTTACTCACCACTGTGAGATCCTCGAAGGGCCTGGCCTCCTCAATGTTCTTAAGCGTCTTCTGCAGATCGCTCAGCTCCTTGTCCACAACAGCCTTGGTCTCCTCGGCGCTCTTCACTGCCTGCGCCTCGAACGCCTCAATCGCCTTGATCTGCCTGTTCACATCGTACGTCTGGGGCTTGAAGGAGTTGAAGCTCTTCTCGATCTCGTCGACAATGGCGGTGTTCTTGAGGACCGAGCGATAATGGCCGAAGTCTACGGTCTGGGGCTGCTCGGACAGGATCTGGACTTTGCGGCGGGCGTCATCGTTGCGCTTCTTGAAGGTCGCGAGAGCGGCAGCAGTGTTTCCCTTGAGACCCAGCTGCGTGCCGATCTTGGTCCAGTCGAGCTTGAGGGCGGCGCTGCGCTGTAAAGAGAGAGGAGTTAGTTTTTCATGTTCTCGACAAAAGCTGGTATTGGGGACCTCGGAGCTTGGAGGAGTGCCCAATTGACGTGCAGAAAAAGGGCACAGCTCTGGGAACAGACGGTAAACGTACTCCGACAGCCATTGTGATGAATTAGGACGGGTTGAGGTGGGGATAGAGTTCGTGGAGAAGTGAAGTTCTGCCGGCGTGCTTCCGCATGCGCGGACGTGAGCCTTGGCAGTATTATATAAGCGACCTGCAAAGTTGACAAAACAAGAATTCAATCTGCTATCAATCATCAATTGATGGAACTTACCTGGATAGAGGTCATGTTTAGAGACATTTTCACTTGCCGAAAACCTATCTGGTGTTGTACCGTTTGATCAGTGATCATGTATACAACCTGGGGTCATGCAGTTTGAGTCCAGATTTGGGACTCCGTCTGGGGACCTCGGAACATTCACGATTGCATATGGAGAGAGTGCAGACAGGTTGAAAAGTATCCTCTTGGGAGTCTTTAATACAGTCATAAGCTCGGTACGAGCACCCAGATTGGGGCCTATATGGGCCTTGACCCGCGGCAAGCCACCCTATATGCTGAGTGCCATAATGGAATTGACGATGTCGTTGTCGTTCTCCTTCAGGGCCTTGACGGCCTTCTTCCTTGACACGTTTGCCTGCTGCATCACAAGTTCGATGTCCTTGGCCTCAAGCCCAGAGTCGTCAACCTCCTCACCGTCATCCTCTTCCTCCTCCTTCTTGGCCTCGGTGTCCTCGCCCTTGCCGTGGTCGTGGTCGTGGTCATGGCCAGAGTGGTCGTGTGCGGCAGCCTCGGCGTTAGCCAGCTGCTGGGCAGCAGAAGCCTGCGCCTGGGAGTTGAGGTCCTCAATCTTGGCCTCACCGAAGATGCTGCACCATGTTAGTGATGCGCATTTGGCAACAGGTAGAATGACCTTACATATAGGTGTTGCTGGAAGGGGACTTGTAAACCTCGGGCTGGTTGATAACGAAGAGGATCTAGATTGCAGGTCAGTCCATCCGTACGTCAGACAGGCCGTGCCCCTCGTCTGCCACAATGCCCCTCCCGTCCCTCCCCCGGATTGCGATGCACTTACGTTCTTCGGGCGCCGGAGGGTCACGCGGGTGATGCCCTCAATCTTCTTCAGGCCGAGCTTCGCGATGGCCTTGCGGGCCTTCTTCTCGTTGCGGGAGTGGATGACAGCGCCGGCGCCTGCGGGGAGGCTGCTCTCGCCGGCCTCGCCCTCAGCCTCGGACTCGGAGCTGCTCTCAGCATCCTCGACCTCCGTCTTCTTCGTGGGCTCGTCGGGAAGTTCTTCGATACGGGGGTTGGCCATTGTGTCGGGTAGTGGTGGGCTGGGCAGATGGTGGGCTGGGCAGATGGTGGGTTCTCAGCGCGAAGTTCGATGTTGCAAGGTGAAGTTGGAGCTTGGTGCGTATTCGACTTGGCGTGGGAAATTACGCGAGGCCGGCCGGCAGTGGCCTTAGGGCGCCTTCCACATGGCTTCGCGACTCCCATTTATCAATTACGTTTGATCAATTCACATGCTTTGAATTCACAATACGACCAATTCTAAACTGCACACACGGGGCAAAGGTTTGCGTTTCATGAACTGTTTGATATTGGCTCTCTTCCTGCATTTGCGCATGTAAGAGCCGTCTGAACCTTCCCATCCGAATTGCACCTTGCCAACCATGAATAATTCACCGGAAAGTTGGGATTGAATTTTGAATGCCTGGAACAGCCATCCGGGATGCTCGTGAAATGCAATGGCCTTCCACGGCCCGCTCGTGGCTCCCACTCACAACCCCACACCACACTCCCTCGGTCACTGGGACCCTCTATGCCTTCGCGGAGACCTTGGCGAGGGTCTTGCGGACCTCGTAGCGCGCCTGCGATTCTGGTCAGTCATAATTCTCCCAAGTTGATATCCTCTCAAGCAGCTTGAAGCCGAAACTCTACGCCAACTTGAGAGCACACCGCGCAAGGAGTGCGACCCACCTGCTTCCTCAGCTTCATGACCTTGAACCTCTCGAAGTCATTCAGCTGCCTCCGCTTGGCGAACTGGGCGCGCTTCTGTGCGAAAGCGCTCGAGTTGAACTTCTCATCGACCTTCTCCTCCTCCCACCTCTTCTTGACGACACCGCGGCCGGTGGCACGGGGGACCTTGGAGAGGACGATCGGTGTGAGCGACAGGTGGGACAGGGCAGCGGCGTGACGGGGAACGGGGGCCTTCTCGGAAGGTCCATCAACGAGCACCTGAGCAATTGTGAGCGGCCCGATGTCTCCAAAACTGCGCACTCGCTCGCGATAGACATACGCGCTTGTGGTCGATGATCTCGACAACAGTAGCCAACCTTCCTGCGAAGGGGCCAGTGCTGAAGAGCACGACGCGGCCAACCTCGACCAGCCTCCACTGGCTCGTTGTGATATCGGCGTCACCCATTTCGACAAGGAGATGCTGCGGCAGGAGTTAGAAGGTCGGTGGTGGGTTTCGTGGGAGTTTGTCGGAGCGTACCGGTCGGAAACAGGAGTCGGGTGTCGTTGTGTTGGCGGAGTTCGCTTTCGTGGTCGTCGTTGAGGTGCATTTCCAGCAATTGTGCGGGAAGGTGCCAGCGCCAAGCCCCTTAGCCACCCTAAGCGAGGCGCCCCGTTCTCCGTACTTTGGCCCTCGCAATTTTTCTCTTCCGACCTTCTCTCTCTCTTTACATTTTTTTCCCAACAGCTTTCTGCGTCGCAGTTGCGCAGCTTTGGACGGCTGCAACACTGACCGCGGTCGCTTTGGTCGTTGCAATCGCAATATCGCAGATGCGGCAGCTGGATCTTCTCCGCTGGCTATTATGATCTGCTGCATCGTCTGCTAACAACCCTGCCACGCTCGCAGACTCCTCAGTGCCGGTATGTACTTCTCTGCTTCTCTTCTCTCCCTCATCTTCAATGATGACGTAATTTGCGATTGAGTCGACCATCGGAGGCCCTCGCCGGGGCTTCTTAACGGTGGCCGACCTGTGATATTCCATTTCTTACATATTCTGAGACTCTTTCTCTCCTCATCTGTTCTGGGAATTGCCGACCATCAGCAACTGACGGTTTACAGATTGGCCAAGTGTCTATACGGTGTTTCTGGGGTCGCTCATATCGGGATCAATGCCTGGTAAGTCTTTGCACATCTCCTTTGTCGGGCTGCGGCCCTTTCGATGATTAAAAACTTTGCCTAGATAGTAAATGACTTTCGTATGATTTTACTCCTTATCCACCAAGATCACTGAGAAATATCCCTTCTTTGCATTCATGTCGGCTTGTTTGCAAGATACAATAGCTGACACAGACTACAGGTTTTCGTTCAAGCAGAGTCAACTCGGGGTGTAATAGCAGTATTTAAGATGTCGCAGAATTTGTACTTATATAGTCAATCAAATGTATCTTTCTATCTTAGGTCATTGTCATATCATGTTACGTCGATGTCGGTGTCTGTGGAGCTGGAGCTGGAGCTGCACCCTCCTGGTCTCCGCCTGTGTTCTCAATCCCCAGAGGCCTTCTTGCTCTTCCATCCAACATCCTGCGCCCGTGATTGCGGTAGAGTCGTGTGAACAACTCCCGTAGCACGAAATTGAAGCCCGCCCGGGCATCGAACTTCTCTCCGGTATAAGGAAAGTGCACGACGTTCTTCCAATCCATCTCATCTTCGGGGTATGCCTTCAGCCGAAACCCATTTGCCTCCCTCAACATGTTCTTCAAGATTTCGCCCTTTCCAGTCTGCACCCCTTCGGTGTCTATCCAATGCCACATGATATCGTCGTAAAAATCGAGACCGCCCTTGACCGCCGAGTGTAGGACCTGCGCATTGTAGAGGAGATGCCGCATGATAGTGAGATTGCATCCACACCGCACGACGGCGTGCAGCAGCGTCTCCGTTGTGATGGCACCCGCCACGCCCAACAACACCGCCAACGCGGCGACACCCCGCTCGTTGTTCGCCGTGATAGCTTCCATCATGCCTTCTTTCGCCGTCTCGCCCGCCATACTGCTGTTCCAGTCGACCTGTCCATGGAAGCACACGAGAACGTACAGCAAGTTCGACTTGTCTGGAGTGTGATTGTGGAGAAGTTTCTCCGGGATATGGAAGCCCTCAGCAAGACCCAGATATTTGATCTTTGTGAACCTGAAGGGTTGCAGATGTTCGAAACTGCTGGAGCCGGGAATATCGATGCCTGTCTTCGCCCAGGCGTTTCCACGGAGCTTGATCAGCGCTTCCCGCGCTTTGTCGACGTAGGCAAGAAAGAATTTCCAGGTGAAGAAACGGCAGGCGAGAAGCTGAGACTGGAGTTCCGGGTCCGCGGTGACGCTTGGTTCCAAACCACTGCTCTTGTGATCTACTGTGTCGAAGAAGGTGCGAAGGCAAAATTCCATGCAAATGGATCGTGAGGACAGCTTTCGACCAATATCCGGTGATGCTCGAGGAAGCGACATATTCATGCTGTGGAGGAAGATCATCTCCAGCAGTTCTTGCGGGAGTCCCTGGAGTGTCGGTGTGGATGCCATTGTTCTGATTCTTCGCCTTGCAGTGAGCCGTTTGCTTACGGGTTTCGACGCTCGGAATCTTTTGCTGGACGGTTCAATGGATGTGGATCTTGAGGAGGCGGTTGAAGGGGTTTCGGATCTGTTGCGTTTTCTCCCGCGAATTCGCATTGGCGTAGGATCGAGCATCTTTTAATAGAACCCGAAAATGTGGCTTTGATCAGGCAACAGCATCGATTCGTGTCAGATTCGTAGTAATCCTATGACGGCATCCATCCTGTTGATGGGGTTACAGCTTATCGACAGGTACCAGCTGAAAGATGGACATGATGAGTTCTTGCGCCACATCGTGACTTCCTTTGGGGAGTGAAGGTACTTTTCTGGGTGTGGCGCAATCCACACAGGGCTGTGGGCTGCACGGGCTAGCTTCAGTGCACGAGCCACGTTGTGGCGCTTAGTCTCGGTGGAACTCCAAGCTGCGTTCATGTTTCTCTCCGCGTGTAAACACTCAACCACCACCGCATCCTCAAGACCGCACTTTGCGGCGCGAACAATTCAAACATGCAGGTCCACGCCGTCCCCGATTCCGAGCGCGCTACGACCTCTACCGGAAGAAAGTTACCCTGGGGCTACGATTATGCAGAGTAAGTAAGCTTGACCATACAAGAAATGAAGGTTGACCCCATCAAGCCCTGAACATGCGCAACGGCGCATACCCGAAGAGAAGGGGCCTTTTGGCAAAGCCAGAAAACGGGGTGCATCACGGAGCAAACCCGGAACGCCTGCGCGCGGCCAAGACCAGGCAAACATCGACAACATTCGCTTCTTCGACGACATCCTTATGAAAACCAAGGAGCAAGAAGCCGAACAAATGGAGTCCATACGCGCGCGCAATCCAACGGGGCCCTCAACATCGATGCCGCTCTCGATTTCGGCACCGAATTTGCTAGATGCTGCTGGACTCGATGCCTCTTTCTTGACAAATGGGAACACTACTGTGCTGAAGGAACCCACTGAAGTCCTGATATGGGGGTTTGGAAACGAGGCGCAATGGGCAGCGATAGACTACTATGAGAAGGTCTCCACGGGTACCATATACGAGGATTACGACCGCCAACCGCCGAACACGAAATATGACCATTCTCTCAGCCAGAACAAGGCCTCCTCGGCACGCTCACTATCACGACAATCGCTGCGTAAGATCAACGAATACGTGGGCGGAGACCACTGGATAAAAGTCACCTTCGACTCGCCTGAGTCCGCCGAGCGCGCATGCCATTACTCGCCTCACATCATCCAAGGCTATGTCGTGCACGCGCAGAGATACATGGGCCGCGGTCCGAACGAAGACAAAGCTGTCCGCGCAACACCCGGATCAGGTCTCAACTCCCTAGCCGCCTCTCCGAATGCTGCATCTTCGCAAACACTGGGCTTCAGCACTTCTAGCAGAACTGCTTCCTCAGCAACAGCGACAGCAACCAGCTCACGGCCTCCCTCCTCCATGCCTCCCAGAATGGTCTCAGAACCCTATCTTTTCCGCGCAAGCGGCGCTTTCCCCCTCGAAGACGACGACACCACTGTGATTCCCACACAGCACTCACAACCTCCCATCCAACCAGGCACGCAGGGCACATCCTCAGCCATCCAACAACAACAGCAACAGCGCCAACCAAACCGCCGGTCGACTCTCCGCGTCCGAGGCGCAAAAACCGCCGTTCTCCTCCCTCCAGAGAAAGCCTTTGCGCCCGCTCCCTCCCGCTGGCAGCAAACTTTCGGCTCTGTTCCCGTCCTCGGCTGGCTCATGGGAAAGAACCATGGTATGATTGGTGACCAAGTGCCGAGGAAAGAGGATGGCAGTTTTGACAGCGAGAAGGCGACGTTGTATTGGCGTATGTGGTACGCGATAGACGCTTGTTTTGGGACCAATCTTTGCGGTGTTAGGGATGCTGAGTATGATGGTTGAGCTTTCTGGGGTCTGGTGACTGCTCGGAAATTGTTGATATATGCATTGCGCGGCGTATGGGGTCTGGTTACTCAGGATGCCTTCATTTAGCGAATGTAAGATTGGTTGGTTGAACCCTCGGCATGGCGGGCGACGACTTAATGATCAAGATTTTTCCCATGCAGACCTGAGTGCTGGCAGTAAAATGATAGCTGCATTGTACAAGAAAATGGCATCAAGTGCCCTTTAAGACATTAACGCCATGGCCGTGAAGAGAGAGAATACATCTAGTCAGCAAACTTCAAAACCGCCTGTCATGTCTTCATTGCACCACTCCGACCGCCCGGTTGCCCCTACACCCGTGAAATCCACACCCCATTACAACCAAATTTCAGCCAGTCTACACGTACTGGCTGAGCCAGCGGATGCCCTCGCCGTAGCCTTGTCGCATCACCACACTGCACATGAAGACCTCGATGGGTCGGATGCCCTCGAGAGGCACCTTGCCCTTGCCTGTTGTCTGGAACAGACCCAATGCGTGGCGTAGCTGATCCTCAGAGATGGCATCGGGATGGTCGATTTTGTTGCCGAGGATAACGAAAGGTGTGTTTGCGAGCTCCTCCATCGCAAGCTGTAGCGTGATCAGAAGGTGCTCAATGATTTGAGATGCAGACGTACCAGAGCATCAAGTTCTGCTTTCGACTCTGCCAGACGCTCATGATCCTTCGCATCAACAAGGAACACAATGCCGCTGACTTCTGGGACTGTGCGACAAGGTCAGCTCCGTCACATCGGGTTCGGGGCGTACGATGACTTACAGTAGTCACGCCATAGGCGGCGGGCTTGAGCGTGGCCACCGAGGTCGAAGGTGGTAAACTGGAAGAGTAAGCCTGAATGCACATCACACTACACTCTTCACATACCTTGACGTTCCCTATGGAGAGCTCCTCGGATGTAGGATGCAGAGTAGGTTGGCTGGAGAATATAAGCTTCGAGCCTGCACAAAAGGCGCGTAGTCTTACAGCACTGCGACTCTGTCGTTCTTGAGCATGTGTAGAAGGCTACCCAATACATATTAGCCTGGCCTCGAAAGAGGAGGTCCAACAACATACGTGGTCTTTCCGGCATTGTCACTGCACAGGTTAGTCATAGCCTCGCACACATCACGGATATACTGACAGTCCAAGAAACAGTAGTTTGGCATGCTAACAAATCCAAGTCAGCTCCATGTCTCGGTCTGTG
The DNA here is from genome assembly GCA_010093795.1 of Sporormia fimetaria CBS 119925. Classification (NCBI taxonomy): domain Eukaryota; kingdom Fungi; phylum Ascomycota; class Dothideomycetes; order Pleosporales; family Sporormiaceae; genus Sporormia; species Sporormia fimetaria. The sequence goes on along the minus strand of MU006580.1, from coordinate 293,107 downwards.
AGACACTCCCATACCTTGTTAAGAAGGCCGAATTGCGCCAAAACATCGTAAACTGTGTCCCCGATCAGCCTTTTCGAATCCAGGTAGTCGCACCCTGCAGTTAAAGCCCCCTAAAATCTGCGCCGATAGTTTCAAAGCCGAGTTGAAGTTCTGCAGAAGACGTCATGGACCCTGAAGAGGCCAGCACATCGAAATCGCCTTTGGTTCGACGAGAGACTTGTGCAGCTAGCTTCACCTCTTCAACTTCTCCTTGACGCCCATAGATCGAGGCTTCAGAGCTTTGTTTATCATGCAACGTGTACGGCGATCGTAGACAGGGCGGCGATAGAGAGGTGTGGGACGATTGAACTTACACCTTCGAAGCTTGTCAACAACCATGTACGAAATCGCAGGAGCAGCACTCACCAATTTATGATCCACATGCTTGCGGTCGACTCTCGAGGGAGTTAAGCTTCGAAGGGATCGAAAGGGCGTAGATTGGTGCTGGTGGGAAGCTGGAGAGTGGTTGCGCCATGCTCGTGCGGGCTCCATCCTGGAAGTGAGATCAGGGACTCTTGGCATCGACTGACTAAGCCGCTAGCACCGTGCAGGGACCTTTCACTCATCGGACTCCCGGTGGAGAGTCCCACATACTACCTTTGTATGCATGATGCAAGACGCCTCTACTTTATGAACCAGCACCGTTTGCTGCTTCTTGTGCAGCTAAGACTCGTCTGCCATTTGCTCGAGTATCGCTCTGGGAAGCTCTGCTTTACTACCTTCTTCTTGACGCCCCCTGGCACAGAAGAGTGCCTGTCTGCAAGCGATACCACACATAGAACCCTTCGCTCGAAGTGTTTATCCATGTGCGAGCAGCTTCCCTGTTATTGAGCACCTCTTCCTGAGGGACTTCAAGCAAAAGAAGCAAAAGAAGCAAAAGAAGCATCGAGGGTGTCAATAAGATCTTCTGGCTCTCAGGGGCTTGCCAGCAACATAAGAGCACTGAAATGAGAGCACCACCCCGGCCAAGGACATGTTGTCAGAACAATCAAGAGTGGCCTCAAGCCCCAAACAGGCGCTGTACCATGCGACAAATACAGGTTCAACCCACGCAGCCAACATTCAAACCTTCCACGCGCCCTCCATAATTATGGCCGCAATCGTATTACATGCCTCAACTGATTAGGCATGTGTATGAAGAGCTTGCATGCCTACTGGACCTCTTATCAGAGCCTACATGTGTTGAGGCAGTATACCTGGAAATCTGTCAACGTGGGCGTGCGCTGTGGAGAAGTGATTGTTCTATGAACATAATGTCGACGTGTAAGCCAAGTATAACCTGTATACGCCAGTACTTGTTGGCCTACGGACTCTTTTGCTCATATCGATCTCTATAGGACTTCTCTGTCGAATCTCCCGTCCGGTCATATTCCCTAGTTATGGTCCGACTCGTCAGCGTTGTACGTTCGAACTATATGCGGGCTTCTCATCTGCGGGCGTATTTCCATATCTTGGGCCTGTCATAATTTCAGTACATTAGGGCTTTCACGATCAACTTGCTACCCGTTCTGGTACGCTTTTGTCGGATTGCAGTCTCAAGACAACCACATCGGCCACCCAGGTAGAATGCACCACGGCCAAGGAGGGAATCATTTTTCAACAGACCATTCGAATTCGATCAACTGGCATGAAGTCACCAGTCCACGTCCCAATTGCTGCCCTGGGGGTGAGCCAGGACAACGGACTTACCGAGAACTGATTCCTAGTCCGGCCCGGGTCTGTCCGGTCGCACGCAAGATGACGGAGCGCGATCACAGGCGCACTGGGATTCGTGGCCCCTACGCCTGAATTCCGCCCTTAATCAACGATCTGAGTCACTGTCTGCGGCGCATTCTGCATCGTGCTACCCAGGTCAAGCGGGATGACATGAACCTAAACCCTGCCGAGAGGAACCACCACGGTAGAGACTACGCGACCGTCATATCTCTTGGAGTTTACGCCTCGTCGAAGGCAGCCGTCATTGCTGGTTTGGGTTTTGAGGCACGGTAGCGCTACTGTGAAGTAGTGTGGCACGACGCCAAGGCTCACCGCCACAGCACTCTACAGAAGGTGACAGACGCCCTACGCCGCTCATCAAGCGTTCTGTTCAGCAGGCTTCAGGATCCCTCTGTTATGGCCTCCATATCGGCCTCTGAAAAGCGGCTGCAATCTGTGCGGCGTGGTGTAGAGTGGGATGTATAAAGAGACCTTCAGTTTCCTCTTCCCTACCGAGCACCACAACATCTGCTACCTACTACCCACTCCTACCAAGTCTCGGGACTATTCTCTTGCTTCTCCAATTCTTCTTAATTTTCTCAGTCGACACCACGGTCCCCGCCCAAACAATGGCCCACAATGTTCCTGCGGCGTCCGGAGGTGTTGCAGCAACCGGCGCAAGCGGTGGACCATTCCATGGCTACTATTGTGTGAACGCAGCTGCGCCGGGTCACTCCAGACATTATACACTGCTTCTTCGTCCGGGCGAAAAATGCGAGAACTGTCGAGTGCGTAACTTCCTTGTACTTCAAGTCTAGCATGCAACTGACGCTTAACAGCTCGAGAAGTAAAGTTCGAATTTCAATTGCCTCCACCGAGGTGCTAGGGGTACTGTGGACCGATCTACCGTTTTTTGGTGGCTGTAACGTGATATGATGTACTTTCTGGCGGTTTTTTCAGTGGCTGCATGTCCTTCTCTTGTCAGTAGGTTTTGTGGCTGTTGGTTGCTTTGGAGGATTGTTGGTTTCAATTCGTTTCGTAGCAGGACTGGTACTCGAGCAAGCCTCACCAGTCTCTGTCGGCACGGTCCAGGCCAACTGGACCCTGCCTTTCTCAATCGAATTTCAAAGACATCAGTTTGACTCTCTTCTGACATGATCTCCAAGTAGCCAGTGCTGTTCAGACGGGCTCCTGCCAGTCATCTCAATGTAGAGTCTGGTTGTAAACCCCCTCGCGAGCAACCCCCAAATCGTTCTTTCGCCTGAGTAGCTGTGCCGAAAGTCGACACAAACGACGGTACGGCCGTAGAATAGTCGAATACCCAAAGGACTGGTATGCTAGTGACTGCCGGGCGATCCTGCCTGCTTGTCCTTTCGAATGACTTCAGATTTCCTTCCCGCCCAGATGCTTAGTGCCTGAGGACCTCGGGAATGTCTCCACCTTCCTCACCACCCAATCTTCTCCTCCTCACTTCTTGCGTTCTCTACAACACCATCTGCTCTAATCTTCCAACTTCACTTCGCCCCTGTACCACATGCCTGCCGCGCCTCACCCATACCCCAGGCGCCACGCGCCGCATCACGCCCGGATGCTCGCATCCGCACGTTTGACACGCCGAACGGGTTCGACCGACGCTAGATACTTGGAGCAACGGGGCGTTGCGGTCTTGTGCTCACCCGCAAACGGGGGGAGGCGGCAACATGGTGCCATCATTTTGTTCGAACGCCAGTATTTCCAGTATTCGCCTAGTCTGGAGAGTAGGGCCGATTCACGTCCACTCTGATATGGTCGGGGGGGCCACGCACCGATAGCCGAACCAGTCTCCCGGACTTGTGCACGAACACCGATGCAGCCTTGTCGTCTCAAGATCGTGGATACGAAGACATCATGAACTTTATTACGCGCTTTGGCACAGACGATGCTGTCTGAAGCGGTAGGAGACAGGCCGCCCGAGCCGCACAACAACACCATGCTTCCGCGGCAACACACTAATCAAGAGAATAGTGCAGCAACAGCTCATATTTTATATAACCTCAAGTGCTGGAAGGAACAACAGGGTTCAGAAGTCACGAACCCGGCATGATGGTGTTGAAATCACGAACTCAATCACTGCTTCGCCTGTTGGGGTCCGTTTCAGTCATGGACCGGAGGGCGTCAGAAGAAGGTTGACCCGGCTACGGACTTTTGGAGTGTGATGCTGTTCCTTGTCAACACCGAAACACAAGGGAAGGCTTCGTTTCTATCGAGCTCCAGTATCTTCACAACGATCGGACACACAAGGGCGGCTGCAGATGATACTGCACCCACGTCCATCTTTCATGCTTCTTGAACTTCCAGACCGCCTCCGGCAAGCGAGACCGCAGCGGACAGACTATCCTTGGACGTTCTGACGTCACCCGGAGCACATATCACCAGACATTCGTTTCTGCGGCCTGGGTCTTTGTGTCTCGCGGCGACAAATGGCATCAACGGTAGACTGGTCTATCTACATGACTCAACGACGTCGCACAGCGGTCAGACTCCGTGATCACCGCAGCCCGGAAGCCAGTCACGGTCGCTTTAACTGGTCGGGATCAACAAGCAGTCCAGGATCAACGATCATCACAAGGCTGACCGAGCCAGAGTCTTCGACCACAGACCACCGCTAATTCATCAATCGAACAAAGAATCCCTAGTGGCGGCAAATAGGAGAAAATCCAACGTGGTACCCGCTGCCGTTGCTTATGGCTAATGCTCCGCGGGCAAGGTTTCTTATCCACCGTGTGATTGTGCCTCCGCCACACAGTGCCGGAAACTTGAAGGCGCCTAGAGTTGAGTCTATGCCGCTGCATGCCAACTTGGAGCAGACCCCTTGGAATACACTACGTGGGTGGAGAGCGGACAACGGCTACACCCTAGGAATGCCATTGACTCCTCTAAGACATCATCAAGACGGAGGCAAATGGGTCATGACTGAGCATTGCCTAACCGCGAAAGTTGGCATCAGGTGATTGCAAACACATGCATGCCACTTGCCACTACCGCAGCGGGAAGCCGGGATCACAGAGTTGGTGGTGTCGCGTCCGCGCCCCCGGATTAGTCCATACTGCGAGCCTCATCACACTCACTTGACACACTGTCTGGCAGTCGGATCGAGGACTCCCACCCGGCAAAAAGAATCGGCTCAGTGCTCTCTCAACCCTTCCCGACTACTTCGGGCTCCCGAGTTTGCCTGAGCGCTAAGAAATCGTACGGGTGCAAGTTCTAGATGGACTTTGAAACTTATCCGCTGGCGTAGCAAGGCGAATTCACTGCATTGCGGGGAACGCAAACCCCACAAACTGGCCCTTCCGCACATCGCTTGCCCTTCATTCGGACCCAGTGGACTACATACCACAATAGGAAATCGAGCAACAGAGTACCTCTCCGAGCTCTCTGTCAACGCCTCACTTCTTCGCCTCAAAGCTGTGCCGCAATCGACGCCACACTCCGACGCCACACTTCACCCATATCCCATGCTCCAGGGCGCGGCACAGCCGCTTGAGCGCTTAAAGTCGTGTGTTCTGAACCTATCGTTTTTGGAATACCTGGGATGTTGATCTTGATATGAGAAGGATCAGGCGCTGACTGAGACAAAAGCGATCGTGAGACGTTCGCAGTGGTGTAAGCACACGCGTGGGACGGACAACGCCCTTTTGATCGCCTTTTTCTGCACACAGGCACACAAGCTTTCGGACTTTGAGGGGAGCCTGGTTTCGAACTTGGCGGAGATGACTCGGTGATTTGAGGCGTGTGTAACTACGAGTGCAGCGGAGTTTGGCGCATTGGGGGCTCCAAGGAATTCCCGATGGAGGGATGATAGAGGGAAAAAAACGGTGTAAGGGAGTTGGGTTATAATTACATCCTATGCATTTGACGTCATGTACAGCATTTTCTGTGATCCAACGCAACAACGGAAAGGCCTGGCAGAGATAAAGCAATGGAGTTGGGTGCATTCGGGGCTACAGGAAGATCTCTCAGAGTACCACAGACTCATTTGAAAATGGCTGTTTCCCTTGACACCCACATTATCTGACCCTATCTCCTCGCTGTCTTTCTGTTTTGTTGATTATCAGCTTCTGCATTGCAGTAGGTCTACCACTGCGATGATTTCGGCATCGTTTCGTGGTACTCCCTGGATGATGAGTCCCGAACTCTTCGACCTTGTGTAGTGTGATTGATTACATTATGCACCCTATCCTGCGACCAAATGAAGTCCATAATCAGCGGCCAAACGCAACAATGAAGGTGTACTTCGATAGCTGCTAGACTCTCCTTTTGCGTGATAGACATTAGATAACTGATCATTGATATTCGTCAACACCATCAGAAGACTCAGAAGACACACATCCCGGCCACCGCACAAGTCAACCACGTACCACCACGATCCATGGCAGTACGCGTTTCAACCCTCCGTGACCATACTATCCAGTTTCTGCACATCATTAGTCATATTCTCCAAAAAGACAAGAGCACGGAAAACCACTCACCAGTCTCCACACCCGGCTGCCTTCCGTCCAACCCACCCGTCAGCTTCTTCTTCAGCTTATTCACACCAATCTTGGTCTGGCTCTTTGCGAACTTTGCATTCCTAGCCGGTTTCCATTGCATGAGACCGCGTTGCTTGCGCTCTTCCGTCCGCTTATTCTGTTTGTTGACATCTTTTCCGCTCTGCGCCGAGCGATTCGAGGTATTGGCAGTTGTATCCGTGCGGTCAGTGGCAGTAGACGCACGGTGGCTGCTCGCAGGTCCCTGATCCATATTATCTGCGTTGCCCGCGTTATCAGCGTCTTGAATGCCCAGATCAGACGACGAGTCCGAGTCGTCATCGTCGTCATCGTAGTCGTCGTTGGCTTCGTTGTCGCTCGGGTGGTATGGGTCGTGCAGCGGGTCCTCGACTCCCGGCTCTCTCCTCTTATTGCCCTTCGTGTCCATGTATGCTTTCGGGTCGTGTCCGAAGGCGCCAGACCAGTCTTCTCCGGACTTTGCCAGCCATTTCTTCTTCTCACGTTCGTCGGCTGATTTGAGAATGTCACGGCCTTGCGTCAGAGACTCCTCGTGGAGCTGCTGGACGCGCTCGGGGAGCTCCTTCTCCACTTGGCGAGTGCGTACGCCCTCTGCAAGACATGCTTCGAATGTTTCGTAGGTCTCGCGGGAGTCGTTGTCCGAGATAAAGGCCTGATGGCTCTCGTCTGTGCCTGGCTTGAAGCGCGCACGGAACTGGAGGCGGCCGACTTCTTGAAGATCTTCCAGACCTGGCTCGTTTCTACAGTTCTCCTCGGTGATGTAGTTCTGAGTCAGCCGCGCAGGATGGGTGGTGGTCCAAATAGGGATGTTGATGTCTGCGTCTTCGCCGTCCACAAAATGCTGTAACCAGATGACGGCGTACGCATCAGCCTTCCGCTTGTTGGCGATGTGGAACTCGAAAACGATAGGTGACCGATACCGATACTTGACGGGCAAGCGCACATTATACTTGCCATCATTGGCGGTCAGATCGAAGAAATGGCCGTCGCCTTCTGGAAGTCTTTGTGCCGCTTTCCTTGAAATCTTGCCCACGCTACCACCAGTTCGGAGCTTCAGCTTCGGGGCATGGCTGTATCCTGTCACGAGAACACGTTCAGAGCGGAACTCGAATGTGCCCACGTCCCAGCCCAAAAGATTAGGGGGCAAGCGAGTCTCGATGCTGCGGAAGAGCAGAGAGATGCGAATGCGCCCAAATCCAATCCCGCCATCCAGTGGGTACCAGCGCGTCACTTGGGAGCTGGTCTCGAGAATGTCCGAAAGCTTGAGAGGGACCACACCAAGGATGGGGTCATGTTCGCGGTTGCGAGAATCCCGAACAGTAACCGTTACTATCGCAGAGCGCCAGTCACGGATGAAGCGCTCTGTGCCTGCGTTGAAGATGGGCTGAGAGGAGAGTGCTTTGGTGCGGGTTTTGTAAACCAACTCGTCGTTGTACAGAATCGTGCAATAACTGGTTGGTAGGTTGCCTCCGCTCTCCTCGCTGACTTCGCCGTAAGGCTTCGCGGGCTCGAATTCGCGGCCCTTGCGATTTCCAATGCTCCCTTTGATGTTCTCGAGCTCCAAGTTTACGATCTGGTGAACGACCACGCTGCAGATACCACTGGGCCAGAGAGGATCAGGGGGGGTGTGCATGACAGCATCGTCTTGTTCGCTGTTAATGACTCCCTTCTCATCTTGGAACGACGGGTCGTCTCTGAGCTTCCCAGGTAGGCTGTGGTTTTTACCATCGGTCCTGAGGGCCTTCCGAAATTGCGGTTTCCCGAAATAGCCAACCTCCCAGTGCAACTCGCCTGGCATCTCGCTGCCAGCTTCCATGCCAGCAAGTTTCGAGACCTGAGGGTACATCTTTCCGGGATGTTGGATCATCTTTTGCATGGAGAGCTCTACCTTACCCACAATGTCATCGGCCGAGTGCCGGTCAGAGTCCCAGAGTTCGACGCTGAGGTTCTCATCTGCCTTGATGAGCTCAGGGGTAACCAGAAGTGCGGCAGTCTCTTCCCAGATAGGGTTCAAATCGTCGGTAATAACACGTGTGCAATACATGGGCTTGCCGTACTTCGAAAAGGCCAGCGTGATGTACGGATCGCTGCCCCCGTGTTCACTTCCTCGGCGATCTTGTTTGCTCAACCCTGTGGCCCTATGAATGCGGATCCAGAGCACACCCAGTGCCTCAACCTCTTTCTGAACACTATCGCCTTGCAGGATGGCGCGCATGTCAATTGACATTGACTTCGGTGCAACGTACACTATACGGGTCAGCTTGAACATGTATTATGTGGTAAGATCTACTCACTGCTGGCAGCGGCTTTGATCGCATAGTTGACGAAATTGCTGATCAATGGGAGATTGAGAATATTGACGCCCTTCTCTATCATGGGGATACAACCTGCCTGGACCTGGGGCGCACCCATAAGGGTAAAAGTCAGTGTCTTCAAGAAGGGAGGCTCGGGAGTCATGTTCAATCGGAGGCGGACAGTGCCGACGAGGCCTTGAAGTTCCACGAAGATCGGAAGTGGGACGCCAAAGAGGCCCTTCACTCCGAGATAGAAGACGAGCTGCATGTGCATATTCCGGGCCTTTTCTGATGCGCGCTTTCCGCTGGGTTCGGCATGATAGGCGAAGGACACTTCGAGGTTGTAATAGTCTCCGCCTTCTTCATCAGCAGCAGCCTCCTGGGGATCTTTGTTCTTCTTGTTCTCCTCATGAATTGACTGCTTCATGTCTTTCACATGGTCGTCTGGGAGAGCACGTAGACTCAGAATGCGCAGAGGGTTGCTGCCCTGGTTGATCTCGGCCACTCTCACATGCTGGATCACGCCCGGAACTGACGCTTGCATGACATCCTCTAGTGTGTCAGCCACACCGATGAACATGTCAGGGTCGATCAAGCCCCAAATGATGGCGAGAAGGGTGTTCATCCATTCGACAGACTCGGGCAACAAATTGGCTGTTGCCATCTGGCCTCGAGTTTGTTCGCTGTGCCATTCGACTTCTCGGCCACTGCGAATCACCTGAAGGAGAGAATTAGCAAAGGTAGAATAGAGGCGCTGCGTTAGTGCTCGACGTACCTCTTTGACCCACAACCACACCCCAGAGGACAGACACATGCCCAAGGGAACCAAACCTATCAAGGCCCCGCCGAACATTTTGCCTACGACAATGGTAGTGAAGAGTATACCAATGCAGAGATAGCCAGCCCGCCTTTCCAGTGCTTCGAATGTCGGCTCGTAGCTGACAGACGGGGTCGGGTGGAAAAGAATGTTCGTCTTTTCTCCGTGGATGGGGACGTCGGATGTGCTGCCTGGCTCGACAGGATCCGGGGGTGCAGTGACATCTTGGGCTTTCCTGTACTCTTCTCCCGACTGGGAAGCAGTCGTCTTAACAGGCTGGGCTTGTCAGCTATGCACTGTTCACGTATACACATGCTACACTTACCGTATCCTTTTGCAAGTTGGCATTGGGGACAGAGAGCACTGGGTTCTCGACTTGTTGCATCATGCTTTTGCTGACATCTTCGATCACGACCTCTTTACCGGTTGTAGGGTCTGTCACTGTCCTGTTGACGTCTCAATTAGCTGATTATCTTACTGCAAGCTCCGAGTCGCTGTACTTTTGGGTGCCCTCAACGCCCATCTTTGTCGGTTTGTGAGGCCGTGCATCGCCTCTTCCAGATTGCTCCTTGAGCTTGTTCGCATTCTCTTCGTCCAGCTTGCGGTCCCGGTTGGCTTTGTCCTTGTCCAGATTCTCCAGAAACTTCTTGACGGTGGGGACGGGATTCTTCCCCGAGTAGTGGCCTCCCGGGGCGTGTTGGACCTGCTGTTCAGCCATAGTGTCGTCCTGCCCCAGTCTGGGGCTCGTCAAGGTTCAATTGTGATTGAGAGCAGAAGCAGCTGAGGTTGGAGCAGCAAAAAGAGGGGCTAATGTGACAGCTACCCCGGCTCGTGGAACGAGAAAGCAGGGAAGGCGCGTCTACAAAGAGCTGTCGTTGCTTGCGCGTTCACAGGCAGCCCATGATGTCATGCCAAGCCAGCCGCACCTTTTTGGGCGACGCGCCTCCACCAGAGCAGCAACTAAGTATTTGCATCTAGCTTGTTCAGTCGAATTTGCCCTGCCCGCCAGAATCCACCATCGCGAATTCGCGAAGGTCCGCCCACCTGGCGTCGCTCCCTGGCTCCTGTAGCGATCGACGTCATGGTGGTCCGGGTAGATCGTGGCATCCTGCAGTACGACCGGGGCCAGCACCACGCAGACCCAATCAACCCCGCCTTACCGTGGTAGTCCATTGCATACCAACACCACTCAACTCTCTGTCGCCATGTCAGGCTGGTTCACCCTCTTCACAAACGCCCGTTATGCCCTCAATGGCGAGCTCGTCGACGACCGTCTGGTGGTTTCGGATGACACAGGCTTGATCCTCAAACGCGACGGCTACATCGGCGGGGAGGCCGTTGACCTGGACGACAACATCATCGCCCCTGGCTTTCTCGAACTGCACACCAACGGTGTAAACGGCTTCCACTTCACCCACTTCTCAGACGAGCAAGAGTATGCGAAGAAGGTGGATGGCGTCGCCCGTTATTACGCCACTCAAGGCGTGACAGGCTTCTGGGCAACTATACCTACCGTGTCAAGTGAGGACTTTCAAAAGGTGTGATGAAGCGACCTTCCTCATGTGTAGGGGCTTGCGGCCCTTCTCTGCCTGGCTATGCACAGGCTTGAGTTCTTATTCGTCTACAGATTCTTCCCTCACTCATCCCTCGCGATATTCCCCGTGCAGCCTCTCTGCTGGGCGCTCATATTGAAGGTCCTTACCTTCATCCAGACAAGAAAGGAGCTCACAACGCCTCACGCTTTCAACCTTGTGACACCGATGCAGCCAGTGTATATGGACGTTCCAATCTGGCCACTTCTACCAAGTTGGCCACCTTGGCGCCCGAACTTCCGGGATCTGCCTCTCTAATAAAGTCATTGACAGCCTACGACATCAAGGTATCCATGGGTCATTCCACTGCAACCTTTGCAGAAGGACTCGCTGGTCTGGATGCAGGCGCCACATGTCTCACTCATGCACTGAATGCCATGCCTGCTTTACAGTCTCGCTCTCCAGGTCTTACCGGTCTGATCTCACTGCCAGCGAAACGTTCCCCGCCCGCGCCTTATTATACCGTGATTGCAGACGGCGAACATCTGCACCCACAGACAGTGTCCTTATTGTATCGAAGCAATCCTCGAAAGGCGATCGTCATCACTGACTCCATTGAGCTAGCCGGCTTACCTGATGGGACTTATCCAGGCCATGCCCAGATCCCTTTCCAGCAAACCAAGAACGGGTCGAGAGCCACAATCTCGGGGACCGATACACTCATTGGAGGCTGTATCCCTCTTCAACAGAGCGTGCGAAATCTGATGCAGTGGAGTGGCTGCGGAATAGCCGAAGCTGTAGCCACAGTCACGGAGAATGTGGCCGGATTGATGGGGCTAGATGGTCCGGGTGGACGAGGCATACTGAGAGAAGGCAGGAGGGCGGATCTTTGTGTGCTTGACAATGATGGTGTTGTCCTCCAGACTTGGATCGCTGGTATCAAAGTATGGGACAAGGAAGACGAGATTAGACGCACTGAAGACTCGGGAGAGACAAGAGGCTAGTGATGGAATAAAGTCTGCGGTTGGAGCCCATTCTTCTTGGACAGAGTTCAGCATGTCCGGGTATCCGATGAATGTTGTGATCACTACATGTAGGTATCCATGGATGCCACAGAAAGGACAATCTAGCCGTTTTCGGTAATATTAGCGCGACTTGATCATCCGTACCTGCATGACAGGGTCCCACAACCGTAACGACTCTCCCTTCACGAAGACCACTGAAGGTGCTTCTAGTCAAGTACCTACTATGTGCGTCATCGTCCATTGCGCACATACCTTTGCTTTGATGCAGTTGGGCAATATGTAGCTGTTCCTTTACACAAGCTCCGGCCATTAATACCTTCTTTGCCCAAACTTCCTGCATCACGCCCTCATATTACCCCGGTCAAAACCTGAACAATACACGAGAAATGCAACTCTTCGGCTTCGGTTGGAATGGCCTTGGGATGTTCGACAGCCCCTCCTCTGACAGCAAATCACAACCCTACGAACCATATGTATTCACCCCTCGGCGTCTCCTGCAACGCGACGGAGAAATTCGCGTGCTATTTGCGCCTTTGACTGATGCTCTCGGTACGTGCTTCTCAACCAACTGCAATCATGATAACTCAGATGCGGTGTCAAGTGTCTAAGAAGTTATAGTCGCCATCACAGGGTCCGAGCCGACGGTGAAGTACTTCGGCACTAACCTGGCTCAAGATCAGAAGATCCGCCTCTCCGAGATCTTCGACGGACGCCCCGGTCTCAGCGCATACAACGTCTCAGGCCAGGCGTACTCAGACATTTGCTTTATACTCGAAGACCGCTGCACCGAGATCCAAGACCCCGAAACAAACAGCACGTCTATCATCCAGCTAGACCGAGCGAGCCCTGCGGACAAACCCTGCTACACGCGCTATCCAGGAACATTCGCCCACGACATCTCCGGCACCAAGCACGTATACAGAATCACCCAGATCTCCATCGAAGACAGCGGAACCGTGTACGCCGCCGCGACCGCAGTGCACTCCACTAAGCCTCAGAACGCCGAATCTACTTTCCCGACTACAACGAACACCAACCTCCTCCTCCACTTCCCCAGCACACTTTCATTCCAACAATGGCTTTCTAAGCTCTCCTCACCCCCTTCCCCTCCCTCCTTCTTGAACCCCAACAACAACACCAACCCATTAACTCACACAACACCCCCCTTCACCACCCTCCTCTCCAACAGCACAACCACAACCGCCCTCTCCACCACCGGCCACATATACACCTGGTCCATGAACCCGCGGTATCCCTCCTGTCTTGGCCGTCCTTGTCCTCCCTGTTCTCCACCAGATATTCCATCACTAGTCCCGTATCTCGAGTTCACTGTCATCACGAAAATAGCAAGTGGGGGTTGGATGAGCGCGGCCGTGAGTGTCGAGGGCGAGTTATTCATATGGGGGTGTGGAAGTCCTGGTTCGGAAAGCATCGCCGTACTTAGCGAGAGAACAGGGGATTGTGAGGAAGAGGATGAAGGCGAGGGAGATGAGTTCATCAGGGTTGTTGAGATTAAGGTTGATGGCAAGGAAACACGGGTTTTGGATGTGGCGGTTGGTGATGGACATGCTATTGTGCTTGTGGAGGAGATTGGCGAGGATGGGAGGACGGAAGAGTCGTTGTGGGGGGCGGGGAGAAATGAGGAAGGGCAATTGGGGTTGGGGAGGGGGGCGCCGGGGTTTGTAAAGGAGTTCGTGAGGATTGGGGGGTTTGGAGGGGGAATGAAGGTCAGACAGGTTGTAGCGCGGGGCTGGTCGAGTTGGGTTGTTTGCGATGGGGAGGGGAGCCATGAGTTTGATTCGAGTCTAGAGTCGGTAAAGGAGTGGTTTGGCTTTGTTTGCGGTCGGGGTTTGGGTGTGGGTGAACATGGATGGGGGTAGGGCATCATGCTGCGGGGAATCCGCCAGAGTAGAAGCCAGTGGAGTACCATGTGGAGGTTAAAGATTACCATTCTACAAGTGAGAATGGCGTGAGAGCATTAGGTACAGTTAAGGGGCATCCGGTATAAGAGGCTCATTGGCCAGCCAGAAACCATGCCCAACGTGGTTCTCTAGCAGCAAAGATCGGCCAGGAAATCTTGGCGCCGCTTTTCTGGTTTTTCTACCTCGAACGATGGTCCGACGGCCTCTTGGAACCCATCATGGAAACTTTCATGTCTCAGTGGTGTGCTGGAACCGGGATGAACAGCGACTGATTCGGTGACATGAATTTTCCGCGCCGTAGAAAACGACTTCCGTGTGATTCGCGTAAGCCCTCTTGGGAGGAGCTTTTCAAACAGAGGACGCAGCAAAGGACAGCATGTCACAATGATTGCAGTGCTCTGTCGCGCGGTCGCCCAGATTATGGTTGGGACGAGATCGTAGGTTATGTCGTGCCTGTGGTCGAAGTACCTGAGTGAAATAGAATGTAGGATGCCCATGATGAGAATACTGCCCTTCTATGAGCAGACGAGATGTTCCCAAGCAAAGGACTCACAGGATGCCCAGGCCGAACAGTAAGGAGATGGCAACCTTGTGTGCAACCCGGAGCTGAAGCCGCCAGATGACAAAGTGTGGAAGGGACCAGATGGCCAAGTCAATGAACAAACCAAAGATCGCTAGGAAAAACCGGACGGGCATGTACTCCCAGCAATATCGAGGGTTTTCAAATGGCATACGCCAGTTGTACTCGTACGGCAGGCAATGGAAACAGGTGGTGAAAATGGAGGCCAGAAACCAGACTAAACTGAAGCCAATCAAGGTGTAAGCTATATCGTATCAGAAATGACACGCTCGACCTGTAGCCAGCGTAGCTTGTAGACATACAAGCATTCCTCAAGGTAAAATATGAATGAGAAAAAAAGAGGCGGATCAACAGTATGGACATGGAGAGGCGCGTTCCGAGCATGCCCACGAAATAGGCGAACTGGAGGTTCCAAAGTATCTATGACTGTTCAGTTGTAACGGATCAAGATGCATGCAGTTTGAACCTTGATCGTGAGCTCGACTTTTTCCTGGGTTGCCATGTACTCGTGTGTGCCAACACATCCGATTCGGGTCGCTCTGCAGCGTTAGCGAACATCTCCAACAGGGCGAAGTCGTCACAAATGATTGACCCCACCACGCATACGGTCAGGGCCAGCTAGAAGGTCAGCATCTGAACAGTTTGGCTTTGACAGGAATACCAAAGCTAGCGCGAGAAGGCTATCATCCTAGGACCATGTCTGTTCCTTCATTCGCTTTGCAATAACACGAGCGACAAAAAAGAGCGCAGCCAGAGCGAGTAGGACAGCTTCTGACACGATCAGAGATGCGGCGTTGTACGTATGAGCGTAGAACTCGGCCGACGAGTCGCGAACAGGCCCGATCTCAGGCCGGACGGTCACAGGCAGCGTCTCCAGGGTCGGCGAACTGGTGACAAGGACGCGAGTCAAGGACATTCAACGCGGTCTGAGGAGGACAGAGAGACAGGACGATAGGCTTTGAGCGCGGGGTAGATGTGTGATAGGGACTCGGCGGCGCCAACGATGTGCCGTGTGGGAGAGCAGGCGGGGAAGTTCTGTTCGTCAACTGTGGTGTTGACGTCCGTGCGGGAGATGCCAAGCATGCGGGCAGCGGATCGATTATTCCCAGCCGACACTGCATGCCATCGTTCATCCCGCCCCCTGAGTTCCCACTTTGCTCTCTCTGCTCTCTCGTTTCCACGGTGGCGGTCCGGCACTCATCTCGAAATACAAACCTCGGCCGTTAATTCGATAGCCCGCACATGTGTCTGGCGGTTCCTGAAAGTCAAAAGCCTCGACCGCGGGTCCTGTAAGGCTGCCATACCTCCGCCCAGCAATTGGCCGCCTCGGCGGCACCTAGTAAACCCGGCCGCATTCTGCATTGCGCCCTTGTTCTTGGTTTCGAGAGAACACGTCGTTTCGTCCGACGGTGGCAACGTCATCCTCGGAGCCCACAGGGGATGTTGATCCGACACTGCAATTTGCCCTGGCCAGCGACTTGCCAGTCAAAATTGCTGCCTCAGCCCTGCACTGCCGCCCAGCAAGGCTGAGGGAAACACGGGCGTCTCCAGAGCAGCAGGGATGCCGTCGATCCGGACGATCGAACACTCCTCCGGCCTGCAGCCGTCGCGTGTTGAGACTTGTGACACGGTTCGGCCAGCGTTGGTTGCTCAACCCCGCGTCGAAACATGTCGTAGCACATGTGCAATTGGCTTCGTGGCATCGCACCCTAAGTGGACCTAGCCCAGATTGCCGTGGCCAGTGAACGGCCCAGAACCGGAATTTGCCCTTGAAAAAAGGCACAATTCGATGTTTCCAAGGCCGGGAACGTCCAAGCTTCCAAACGTCATGCGCATCCTTTTCGCCCGCTATCCCCACGCCTTGTTACCGACGGTCCATCCACCTTCTTTTCCAGGCTCTCTCCCAACTGCTGCTTCGGCTTCGAATTACTCATCCCGGCCTGGTGAGGAGCCGAGTGGTGTTTTCGTCGAACGACTTTTTCTTTTGGTTCTTCTCTCGTCGCAGTGCCCCTCTTCCACCTCTACTGGTCACATTCTCTTATCAAAACGCACTGCGCCGCCCCCGTCCCTCTCTGGTCCGTACCCGCTGTCATGGTAGTTGCGCGGTGATCCGGCACAATCCGACCATGGAAAATCGACACTCGTCTCCCTCTTCAGGCGCTACCAGCCCGCGGCCGATGCCGCAAAGGCAGAGAAGCAATTCATTTCCTCTCGTTGAGGCCCTCGGATGCTCGACACCAGAAGCACGACTTGTCCTTGCCGAAGGAAGAGCGGCAGTCCAGCGACGTTATGCCAACCAACGTCGACGCCGCAATCTTGCAGAAGAATCCGAAAAGGTCACAACGTTTCGGCCTCGAGACCATTGGGACCATCTCAATCACCAATCTTCGACAGAATCGGATGTTGGCAATATAGGATTCGCGTATAGTAAGAGACCACACTCCCGCACCCCATCGGACAGCACAGACAGGAGCACCTCGACCGTCACACTAACTGGACCTTCAACGGCGTCCGCATCGGGCACCGGACCCACGAGTCCTATATGGGACTACTCAGCAAATCTCGCAAAGTTTGTCCAAACACAGCTCAATTCCATTTCATCCTACAACCCCATGGCCTACCTTCGCGCCTGCCCAGAGGCAGCTCCACCTCCGAAGTTGTCTACTGGGCCTCAGTCACCTCAAGTGTCTCAGTTGCCCACTCGCACCGAACGACAGCGTTCGCTGGAAACACCCGGTGTCATTGAGATGCCGCCTGTAAGGCCACCCTTGAGGAGCGCATTTTCGGCTTGGAGCTCCACCGAGGAGGGAACCGAGGACGAGGTCTCGCCGCATCATGGCGATGCCTTACAGCGCAAGGCATCAAGAGCCAGCAATCACACGCCTTCAACGATACTTCGGTACTACGAGAACGGCAGTGCGTCATCCTTCCTTTTAACGTCAACGCCGTTGGAAGAAATAGAGGAACGGCGACTAGCCAGCGCCACATCGAACCCTCTGGCAAACTACGACGCTTTTAACTCCCGCTCGGCCGCTAGCATCGACGCCAACACTCCTTTTTCCACACTCTCCACGCAACCCCAGCTGTGTTCTTCATCCGCGCCTTCGCTGTCATCGATATCGACTGCGTCGTACTTTGAATGCAAGCGGGGAAAGCCTCGTCAAACATACATCGCGAATGGGTTACTGGCAGCAGCGTCACCCGACCCAGTCAAGAGCAAATACATCACAGCCATATCTCCCTTCGAAGGCGAGCACCTGACCACCGTCCACGACATCCGCATCGAAGGTCAAACGCGAGTCCATGTCGACGGCCACTCGTTTGACCTTGTGCGCACCTTCAACGCATAGGGCAAAAGCCTATGCTTTCCTTCCATTCTTGTATAAAGTTTCTGCTTGTCAGCACAAGTTCCTTCTCCTATGTACCACCAGCTTTCATGTTATCACGCTTTTCCTTTCAAACCGGCTGGGCAGCTGGCTGCCTTATACCCGCCTTTTGACGTACACTGAGCACTTTCTTGACGCTTTCCTTTCTGTTTTCATCGCTACAACCTTGTAATCGCATTGATTGTACAGGCGTTGGGGTCCGGTGCACTGAACATATAGACTGGTACCGGGGGCACAACCACATGGCGGCACTTTTGACCTTGTACATCCAGAGACCTGTTGCCTCGGCAATTGTGGGATCCGGCTGCGGTGATGGATGCGACTGTCACTAGAGGTTTCGGACAGGGATTTTCGTGTCTATAAGGAACGGAACGGCATTGGATATATACCCAGTTTGAGTATGTACTTATATATATACAGTCATCGATAAGTGTCTTGTTATACACAGATTTTTTGCCTAAGCATTGGGTTTTCGCCGACCAAAGCAGCTTGTTGCGCAGGGGACTCTCACATGTGAGTTCACATGCCTACCTTGAAACTTTGTACTGCCAATGCTCACCTCACAAGCTCTACAGCTGGATAGCTACGCATTCTCATCCCCTTCTTATACTGTTCTCCGGAGACGGCGATGGTGTCCGACCTGGACCTCTGTCAGGAGAGGCATCACTGTGTCTTGACGCTTTTGTCTCTGCGGATTTACCGGGTGAAGGCACCCTGGACGTCGATTTCGGTCTCTGGGAAGAGGTAGCCGGTGTGACCATCAGACCTGGTGGCGGATGCATTGGTGGTGGACCTCTTGGAATACTCCCAGTCCTCTCGCTTCGTCCATCCCGCTCCTTAGTTTCACGACTACGATTTTCTGGCACTCTTGGACTTTCCGAACGCCTATACCTACTCGGAGATCGTTCGTAAGAGTTCAAAGATGGCGAAGATATGCTTGGACTCCGTCCTCGCCTTCGACGACGTTGGGCGTTTGGATGCGGCGAGTCCCGGCGATTGTGTCTGCGGGACGAGACATGTCGTCGGGGTGTGTTGCGCTCCCTCTTACTTTGCTTACGTTCCAACCGGTTTTTCTCATACTTTATACACTCTTTCACATGCGAGCCAAAACCTAGTGTCAAGCCGAGTTTAGGTCTGTATTCTGGCGGCGCTCCAACTTTTCCAGCTTCTCCGTTCCTGTCATTTTGCCGTCGTCGACGTCTATGCCTAGCATGCGCCTCAGATGTTTCAGGCACTTGACCTTTACGAACTCGCTCACGTCCCTCAGGGTGCGCATTGTGATCTACCCTACGAGCCCGTTCCTCCAAATGCAGTCGATGGATCCTTAGCTCCTCGGCAACGATTTGCAAGATAAGGAGAAGTGCACTGCTGGATGGGTTGCGGTTGTAGGCGTGGAGACGCTGAGCGATGCGTGAGGCGGCTTCTTCGGCTTCTGCACGGGGGGGCATGGTGGGTGGGGTGTTAGGGGTTAGGAGGTTAGGTGCTGCAGTGGAGTTGTGGGGAGGATGGGGAGGAGGAGGCGGCGTTGGTGGAGAGGAATCATTGTGGGACCTAAAGAGGAGTCATTATTGTGAAGTCTGGCCTTGAAGTGAAGCCGTTTGATCACTGGGTTCCCCAAGAGGTTGATGCGGGTCACGGTCGTGGTTGAAGGGGACTGGTGGAGTGGGTGATAGAATGGCCGATTGCAGACACGTGTGAGCCACACTTGAACTGCTCTAATAGGGAGATGTAATATCCGCACTCGAAGTTGCTGATGATGCTCGTGAAGAAGAGTTGACTGGGTTGCATTGGAGTGTATGCCATGTAAATACACCTCATAGCAGTAACGATTGACATGCTCCGCGGGCAGAAGAGATACAAAGGCATAAATGCGCAAATACCGCAGTGTCCGTTTGTCCGTCTAGTGTGGGGCGGAGGCATCGGAAAGTCGACGATCAGCGGGTTGGGTTGTTGACTACTTCACGTTCACAGGGTCGTGACTTCCTGAGTGCTGGACAGCTAGTCCGAACTAGTGCCCGTCCCCGCGGAGTCAACGTTGAACACGACCTCGACCACAACGGGACTCTTCTCCACCTTTGCTACGACACAACGGGGACCTAGTTGAGCACTCAGATATGCACTCGTCACAGTTCTGTTCACCCTGGGGCACTTGGGTCATGGGCATGGCCCGGCCGGATCCGTGTTCCAGGCCATCCGACACAGCCAGAGTGGGGAGTCCACTCACTGTAGTATCTGACTGGCACAACTGAATGCAATCTTCAGCTGTTTATTCGCTCCCTCTTGCTTGTTATTGCCCTGTTTGTTGTCCTGGACCCTTTCGTGGAGCCGTTGAGATGCAGATTAGCTGTTAGACATGGTACCAGCTGAGTGCAGTGTAAGTGACCCATGCGAACTCTTTTATGTCATTCTGACCTATATCGACAGACTCGAGACACCGAAGACATTGCAGAGACTGGCTCACACAGGGACCCGAAGACCCAATCCGAAGGCGTCAACGACAGTGACGAGCTCCCTGTACCCAGCAATACAGGCGCCGAGGTATCCGTCATCAAAACAGCAAAACCAAGAGGCACTGTAAAGCCAGATAACATCCAAATCTCAGCTCAACTCTTGGGGGCGTTCGCACACTACGGTATCCGGAGGTCCCTTTCACTTCCGCATCTGGCCCCACGACCTCGATCGTACCATCTCCAAGCCGTTTACAAATCCCTAGAACGGTTGTGGAGCTCCGACGACATCCCTACACGCACCCGAATCCTTGTCCGAGCTCATCGAAGAACAATGTCCCTCCTTGAAGGTGCAGCCGCAGCCATTTCCTCCAGCCGAGCGGCGAAGCGTAACAGCTGTTCGGCTGTCGACATCAATTGGTTTGCTGCAAGTCAGAGGAGTGACACGCCCCCGCCGAGACTAAGGTTGAGGGATCATGAGCAATGTACGTCACATACCTTTCGTTGGCTGTAGACCTTCTCTACCCTTTACGCTTCAATATGCTGCTTTGTTGAGGTTCTCTTCGCCCACTAAGTTGGTCTGTCAAATGCCTTCATGTTTCTAGTGTTGCAGTGAAAGACATGGTGTTGACAACTCATCCTCAGGGAAACGACGACGTCGGACGCTCGACACCATAAGTGAACTGGAAGATGTCCCACTCGAAGAAGAAGAAGACGCTGCCACAAGCGCAACTGCGGACAAAGAGCAACGTCCAAGAATGCCCCTCGACGATGATAGAGTATCTCAGAAAGACTTCGCCATTACCGAACCCCTCGACGATGATCGAGTATCGCGGAAAGACTTCGCCATTACCGAACCCCTCATGTCGTGTTCATCATGGCACTCTGCCCATGGGGCCTCCCAAACGACACCAACCGAGAATCAAGGCCAACAAGTACCAGGTAGTCCTCAAGCCGCAAATTTCTCGCGTCCTGACAGGCCAACGAGCAACTACGGCTATCCCAACCACGAACTTCGGATGTCTGGTGAAAATGTCTGGCCGCCTCATCCAGGCCCACGGAAAAGGGTTACCATACACGACCCAGTAAGCATCACAAGACCAAGGAGCGGTCGTATACACCGTCCACCCAACAACAGCTTCTCGTCTGACATTTCACGTGCGAACTCAGCGCCGTCCAATGTGCACAGACGCAAATTCGACGGGAAATACACAGTCAAAGGTACCCAAGGGCAATCGAGAGTTTACACCGACCCAACCCATCCCCCAGAAGTGCCAGATTGTACAATCAACTCTACCGACTTTGAAGATCTTCCTCGCCTTATCGACAGCAACGTAACGCTAGACAGTGCACGAATGATGAACCGGCTAGGTCCACCCGCAGTCCCACAGACAATCGCCGTCCACGACGACACACCGCTTCAAAGGACCCCATCCGCGAAAGACAAGAAACCGCCATCACGCTCCTCCTCAAGAAAAGAGACCTTGAAAACCGCCTCTCATCCACCGTCCCGCACCCCCTCAAGCAAGACAATCCCACGAACACCATCCCCGCACTCCCGTCCCATCAAAGCCCGCAGTCGCCCAGACTCCATCTTCCCTCCCACACCGACCAACGACTTCCTCCCAGCCCAAATCTCAACTCCCCAACGCACAAAATCCTGTCCCTCCTCTACCCAACCAAAAACCCCAGAAGCGAGACTAGCAGCGCGCCGCGAAGCCTATCAACAAGCCCTCTTCAACACCTCAACCACAACCCCCTCGAAACCACTCAGCCAAGTCTATCTCGGGCAGCAAAAAAGAGCGCTAAGACTTCAGATGCAGAACGAGGCGATGTTGAAGGGTGCGAGAGTTGATCCACCGCCTCCGGTTCCGTCTTTGCCTCGCCCGGATGCGGTGGAGCTGGATTCGGAGGGGGAGAAGACGCCGGAGAGATATAGAAGGTGGGCTGAGGAAAATTACGAGACGGATGAAAATGCCCTTCCTCCACCAAGACGAGTGAATAGGAGAAAGATGGCGGCGAGTAATGAGCGGAATTCGGTACGGAGGGTGAGACTCAGAGAAGCTGATTCTCACCCTTTGGACTCGAAGCTTCAGCCACAGTTCGTTTTAAGTGGTGAATCACTGCAGGCTGAACAACCGCCGTTCGGGACACCACGGATCGTGCGCCAACATTCCCCTGCGCCTCGAGTTGCACCTGTGATAGATTATCCGAGACGAGGTATTTACCATGGGCACGATTATGGATCAAGAACACCCAACGCAGAGTCCCCAACCATAGAAAGGCTAGAGCAAGAGTGGGAAAGGGAAAGGGAAAGGGAAAGGGTCAGAAAATCGAAACAGGGGGGGTTGATGGCTGAGGAACCGAGACGGAAAGGCAGGAAACGAGACATGGTGTGTAGGATTTTGTGCTGTGGGGATTTGAGTTGTTATCAGGATGTGTGTCTTTAGATTTGGGTGGTGAGTGGTTTAGGAAGTATGGAGTTTGATGGTTGTCATTGTGCAATATGATAAAGGGATAATGTCGTCGGTTTTAATTAAGGTACTAGGTAGTACGAGTAAGGGGGTACATTGGGGTATAAATTAAGCCTAGTCATTGTAAGAACAAGAATTTGGACCAGTACGCAAGCCGGCAAGTCCCATCCACTACGTCCTCACCTCTCCAGCCGGCCTCCCAGCACTATCCGGCACCTCCAGAAACCCTTCCACCATCCTCAAAAACCGTCGCCTATACTCGTCACTCGTCGTCGTAATGCTCATGGGCCCATTTTCCTTGCCCCATTTCAGAAAATTCCACGAATTCACAAGGCCCGTTAGAGCCTTCGCTTGTAGCGCATCCTTGGCCCAGAAGAAGTCCAGCAAAACGACACGATATACCCATTCGCCATCCCGAGACACGAGTCCCGTCCGCCATGACGAGGAGCGACCTGGTGGCGTCGGGATATTTGAGTCATGTAAAGAGGCGGGATACCGAACTAGGAAGAGGCTGTAGTCAACGGCGTTTGCGTCTTCAAGTATCTTAGTGTCACGAAGGAGTTGCGAGACGAGCTCTTCTTTCTCCTCATTCGTAACGCGTATCTTGTCCGGAAACTCATCGGTAAGCCGTTCTTTCACAGATTCAGGGGCTAGACGCCCGCCGGCTATGTCGCGTTCGGGGTAGAAGTAGTCGCTGGGTTTCAGGTCGTACGTTTCCCATTGCTGTTGTTCGTCGGGAGAGCAACTCGACTTCCCATATAGTGCGTTCTCCATGACGAGGTGGTGCGACGGGACTACACCCAGGGCGGCACCGAGGGTAGGTGTGGGCGAGTAGAGGAGATCGGTGATGCGGACGAGGAGGGAGTAGGGGTTTAGCTCCATGTGTTCTACGTAGGGGTCTAGGAGGCGGTTGCGGAAGAAGGACTGCTCGAAGTGGCGCGGGAGGGATTTGAGGAGGAATTTGGAGTTTGGAGTCGTAAAGAAGGACTAGGCTTGTTAGTAGTTGGTTGCAATGTGAGAGGTGGTGAAGTACAGAGCCAGAGTATCCTAAGTCCCCGATGGAGATCAGGTCGGTCCGTTTGCTCTTAGTTGGTGAGCGGAACGACTCGATGTACTCGTCCTCGTCGATCTGCCATATTTCGTTGCGTAGCTTTCTGAAGAGCGCGGCTCGGTAGCGGGCAAGCGAGATGTAGAAGACGGAGAAGAAGGCGAGGATGCGAGCGAGGAGAGTGGGAGGTTTGGCGGGGCCTCTGTAGGTGAAGATGGCACGAAGGATTGAAGTGCTGATCAAGCGCTGTCGGCGGCCCATGTCGAGAGAGTGCTGCTGGGACGAGCAGCGTCGTTTGAGGAGCTATGTTTGTATGCGTGCTCGTAGTAGTTGTGGTGTTGCTCCGGAGTTTGACGTGACGTCACTGCACGCAGGCACGTGATAGCGTGTTACTGTTGGCCTACCTCCAAAGTTCTCCAACTATCTCCCTACTGGTACAAGTCAACCTTGTGAACGATCCCTAGTGATGCCCACCAGGCTCCAGCGACGTCGGGGCGGACCGCAGTCAGAATGCCGGCTGATGAGTCTACGATGCCGCCATCTCGTGACGTTGACTCAGCCTCCCAGGATTCAGTCATCCAGATGTCTCGCGGCGATGCCGGAGGGGCTCGGCCTCCGGGATCGCAGGCAGGAAATGGAAGACGTGCTTTCGACGTTTGCGTGCACTTCTGCATTTCACAAAGTGTCTCAACACTTGTGCCCAGGTGTTGAGACGTTTGGGTCGCAGATTTGCGATTTATGGTGAGGGGCTGGGCCAATCAGGGCGGCGGCAACACGCAGCGCATCAGCGGCAATACCACCACCATCATAATCGCCCACACCCGCCACGCAACTGGGGATCCCATCACGATCTAGAAGAAAAGAAGGAACGCGCAAGAGGTGGGAAGAGGAGCTGGCGGATCCACAGTGTATACACTAGTGTAGGCAGATGTAAGAGGGTTGATAGGGAAACCATGGGCGCAGCGATAGGCCGTGTTCCGCAGGCTGCCGCTGCTCAGCCAGAGCCAGGTGCATATTACCACTTCTCCTGTACGACATGCGACACCACGAGCAGGTGGATATGCAGCAAAGGCGATGCTCGAAGGGGGCCTTGGTGTACTACCGTGTAGCGTCTGCGATGGAAAAACCTTCACACGGTGTGGCGGTCACAGTGTGTGACTCTCAAGGGCTCCTCTGCGCAAAGTGGCGAGTCCGTGCGCTGGGCCGGGGCGTGAATGACTGTTCGCTGTTCGCAGCGCCTCCACCTCCTCCTCCGCTTGCCCCAGACCCTGTTAAGAGCTGGCCACGCCCCCCAGATCTCAACCCATCAGACCCTGAATCACCACCACCACAACACCAACAATGATGGACTTTCACGCTGCGTCGCCCGCCCCTGCGCAGCGCAAGTAGGCACGCGCGCCGCCCCTTCGCCTGTGTCAGGCTCTCCGCCAGCCACCTGTCGCCCGCGTTTGCAAGACGGTCGCCGCCTGGGGCCTCTTTCAGCCAGCAGCGAGCTTTGTCCCGCCACACCACGCTGCCGCCTACCGACGACTCACACGCCCCTGTCTTGACCGCCTCATAAGACCAAGACTACCGACTACGACTGTACCTGCAGTCATTTTTCTGATAACACTACAAGACCGTTTTCGCCTCCCTTCGCCTCCGCAGTAGTCACCTTTCCCTCCGCCGCATCGTTCGACAACTCCTCCTCGACCGCTGCTCGCCCCCAACTCCACTCAACCATTTCGTCTTCTTGTATCATATAACGCAAACCACGACCCGGACTCCTTAACGGCTTTTCGTTTCCACTTGCGAGCTGGTGGCCTTGCGACACGCATCTGGCCGTCACCGCTTCATACCACGTCTTCCATAACCACTTCACAATCACGATGCCCCCTGTCGCCTTTACTATTACTCCGGTCACTCGTCGCTCAGAATTCACCACTACTACTTTCGGAAACATCTTCTTTGGTAACGCATCCGTTGCCTGCTAGATCGCGATACATTTTCGGAACCTTCAGCTTATCGTAGCAACAGCTACCGCGCAGCTGACCCCCTTCCGACCTTGTACCCACCCATCTACAAGAAGCTTTCTGTTTTGGTGATCTGCAGCTGACGGTGACTGGAGAACCCCTTGCGCACGCTCGGAAACTACAGCGAAGTAAACGACACATCCTCGCTGCACCTCCTTTCGTGAGCTTCTATCCACCCAAGTTTTAACGTCCGATTTATGCGCAATTCCGCCTCCCTTACCTGTCCTTGACTCTGGGTCTGCTGAACATCCTATTCTTTCGAGCTACGAAACCGAAAACACGGCGTTCCAGTATTCGAAAAAAGTGGAAGCAAGGAAGCAAACCAGAAACAAGACAAAAGAGATCCGAGACTGCATTACCAGCCGTACGCCATAGAGCGCTTCCTTCGGTTATCTCACGGTTTTTTACACGATCACACCACTACCACTCGACCTCGTATCCTGTGACCACAGGATAACGCCACCTCCCCATTCACTCCTTATTACCCCTTCCCCCTTGTCATTGCTTTCATAAGCTCTTTTCACTCTGCCATGTCCTTTTCCATCCCCTTCGACGCCAGTCTTGGCACATCTCACCCATATCTATCATCTTCAGCGTCCTCGTCCGCTTCATCGGTCTTTTCTGATGCCCCTTCTCAATACTCCAATGCCAGCATCGCAACCTCGCAATCAAGTGTGAGCAGCTGGGAGTCGGATGAATGGAGCTCACGGGCCCGACCCGCCGGTGTTCCAGATGACGCTTCCATTCCCGCCGTTGCGAGAGCCAGCACCTTTCCACTGTACCAGCCACCCAGGACAAGCCACCAAGGCGTATCAGAAAGGCAACTACCACCTTTACGTACCGATCTTGCTGTCCCGGCCGACCAGCGTCAACACCCCCGCCGGTCCTCGACACTCAACCATCGCGCACCACCTCAATTGGTCCGACAGAACGAGCGCAGAGTCAACTTCGTCGATTGCCTAGTCGGTTAGTACTTCTTTTCCACTTCTTGATTCGATCGACGCTGAGTTTGTTTTAAGATTCTGCCACGCAGATGGTGGAAGTCATTTGGCCTCTTTCTGTTCAGGCGACTCGCTGTGAATTGGCGTCGGGCCGTTCGGTTCTGCCTCTCCGCACATACATTCAAGAGACTTTGCGGCGTTCTCGCACAAGCTACTCCACCCTGCAGGTTGCGTTGTACTATTTGATCCTCATCAAGGGCCATGTCCCCAAGCACGATTTCACATGCGAACAAGCACAAGATGGTGCCTCCTACAGGGCTCTGCAGTGCGGTCGCCGTATGTTCCTTGCCGCGCTCATACTCGCGTCCAAGTATTTGCAGGACCGGAACTACTCTGCTCAAGCCTGGAGCAACATGTCTGGCTTGAACGCCTCTGAAATCAACACCAACGAAATGGCTTTTCTCAAGGCCGTGCAGTGGAGGCTGCACATAACGGAGCCAGTATGGGAGAGGTGGCAGGAGGTGGTGCTCCGGTATGCACCTTCAAATACGCCCCCGTCTCCAGGTGCCCCTCAAGTCAACAACTGGAAGAACGTCATACCACTCCTCAGCCCCGGCCTGGAAAACATTGTGGTCGCCAGGAAGAGTCCAGTCACTCCCGCTGTGCAGTTCCCCACTCGCCTTGCGCCCCTCCAGACCTGCTCCGGCTCGCAGCAAAGCACCCCTACTCCCAACCGGTACTGCCAGCTGCCTCAGCTGCCTCGGCTGTCCCGTTTTCTGGAATCAAAACCCGAGATGCAGCCTCCGACGCCGCCACTTGTACGTGCCGGCCGGTTGCCCACCCCTTGCTTGACACCTCTATCGGCGGGCTCCTACACCCCTGCAGCGAGCCACGGAGCGTCTCTCGTGAGACGACCGTCGATGAGTGCTGCCATGGCACAGGCAGAAAGCTTCGGTCTGGCTCGCTCTTGCATGGATCCAATCAATACCAACATCAGAAACGGGCTCGAGGCCTATCACTTCCCGAGCCGGCGGCCGTCCCTCGCACCCTCCATCACATCCTCATCCGCTTCTTCCCCAGAGTCCATGGTCACCGATTACTCGCGCTCCTCGCGCGCTTCTTCAATCTCATCAGCCTCGTCCGTCTGCCTGCCCAATCGACCCGTCCGAGGTCGCCTGGCACGTGTAGCGACTTGTCGGAGTGCGCGCCTCGGCTACCCCAGTCTCGCACTTTGCAAAGAGCAGTCCGAGGACTCCAGCTGCGAAATCGTGACCCCAGATCTCGATACCCTACACATCGAACCCGAACCCACCTCCGTCCGCATGCACGGCCTCATCACGCCTCCTTCCACTCTCACCCTCACGCAAACACCTGTCAAAACCACTGCCCGCAAACGCGGTCGGTCGTCCGTTGATCTGCAAAACAACGTCCGCGATCTCTTGCACACTTCTTCTGCATCACTTCGGGCTGCGCGTCCGGTCCAGAGAGAAAGAAACGAAAGTTTCACTGTTCTCGCTGACCGCTCGCGCGCTCAGCCGTCACGGCTCTTGGGGGGTAATGAGTATGAGAGTTGTGCTGGCGACAAGGGGCTGCAGTCCCCGTTGAGCGCTGGCGAGCCGGAATGCAGATTTCCGGTGCAGAAGGATTTGGGGAGGAAGAGGACGTGTTGTGCGGCCGAGGCGTTGGAGAGTCTGAGGCGTGAGGGGCCGGGGATGTGGGAGGGGATTCTGTGAAGGCCTTGTTGGGCACGAGAGAGCTACTTTGTGGTGTGAGTGGGAAATGGAAGGAGTTTCGTGGAGTTTCAGTCGGCGCCGGTACGAATGGGGTTTGTGGGCGCATTCTTGTGGGAGTAGGAGTAGGATTAGGGCGTTTCCATGGTGTATCAGTAGTCCCGGGGGATGTAGTTGCCTTACCTTAGCTTACCTTACCTTATACCATTACCTCGTTTGTGCTGGTTTGGCTTGTCGCGTTGCATTCATCAATCTGTACCTGAGGGCTGTTGTCCGCGTGCGAATGTTCGGTCCAAGAGTTCTAGCATTTGAACATACATATATCGACTCAAAGAGTATAAATGCGGTCAAGATAGGATCACGGGCAGGCGATTGTATATCCCGCAGGAGGAGGATGAAAGCCACCTCGGTGGCGGCGTCCTTATGTCTAGCTTTGAGTATACATGTCAACTCTCCTAATTCCCAACATCCTGGTGCATTGCGTCGACGTGTGGCTTTTTGGCAGAAGAATCCAGCTTCGGATTCCCTTCCTCCTGTTAAAAGCATGCTGTGTATCATACCTCGAATCCCTGAGCGTGGCGTGGCGTGCGTAACGCGTGTCCCCGCGTTCTGGAATCCCCTTTTGCGAACATCGGCCTATCCATGTGACCTCGATTCAAATCCTCTCGGCAATGTTGCTCATAGAACCCTTCCTCTTACACCCTGCTCAACCAAACCATAAACCCAAACTGCACAAGATAACTATACACGAACAAAAACTGGGTCCTCCTATTCCTCTGGCCCCTCGCAACCGTATACCCCTGCCCGGGGGTCGCCCCAGCGCTCTGATCCGGCAGGAGCACGTATCTCAGACTCCTGAGCAAGAAAAACGCGTTGGCGAGATAGCAATGCAGAAACACGATCCAAGCGATAGCCGCGCGGTGGCCGAGGAATAAGGAAAGGAATTCGGATAACAGGGTCGAGATGATGACGCCGACGAATTTGTACCCCGAGTAGGCGAGCAGGTCGAGGAGTTGCGAGGATGATGAGATGGATAGGAGGAAGGTGCCGAGTTTTATGACGGCGATCTCGAGGAGCATGACGGAGAGGGCGAGGGTGGCGGTGTAGCCTAGGAGTTCGGGGTGGAAGGCGCCGCGGAGGCCGGCGAGGAGAGTGCTGAGGAGGATGTAGGTTACGAGGGCCATCACTGGAGAGTGTTAGCCAGATACTGGTATGGAGGGAGGGAAGACGCACTCGGTATGTACATGTCTGGGGAGTTGATGTCCTCGCGTGGGGGGAGGTAATAGCCATCTTGGCCGTTGTTGGAAAGCCGTTGTTGGCGCGACCATGGTCGGTGCCACCAGGGGAACAGCACGATGTAGAGTTTATTAACGACGTAGGAGTTGGAGACGTTGAAGTAGTGTTTCAATGCGGACACACTGACGAAGCGGCCGAGCTAGGGGAGTCAGCGCAGTCACTAGAAACAGTCCTGGATTTGCCGAAGCTCACATTCTGCTCCACGTATTGCTGTCCTGCGTCTACGGCACTCTTGCCAATCTGGAAGCCCATCTGCGCTGTCGGGTCGTTCATGAAGCCGCCAAAGTTGGGGTACGCGCCGTAGGCTCCAGCTCCCGGTGCGGGGCCGGGCTGCTGCTGTTGGCTGAATCCATAGGCGCTATGGGGTTGTGAGGGAGGTTGTGGCGGCGGGGGAGAGCGCAGTTGGGGGACCGTCGAGACGTGTTGTGGGACGGGGTGGTGGAGCGGAGGTGAGTGGGCGGGGGGAGGGTTGGGGTATGTTGAGCGCTGCATCGTGCTGCACTGTGTGGCGGGGCTCTCTCCTTCTGGGATCGTGTAATGGTGAGAAGATGGAGACTGATTGAAGCTTGGTAGAGGTTGCGGTTGACGTTGTGGTGATTATTGTGTGGTTGAGGTGTCCAGGAAGTGAAAGATGGTCACTCAAGAAGGCGGCCGCGGTAAGATCTACTCTAGACCAGACAAAGACTAGCGCACCAACGACATCATTCATCAACCATGTATGTCTCTCTCGACTTCCACCCACCTCACATTGCATCCAAGACAAAGCTTGGACCCGCAAAGAATGCAGTGGTGACATGATCATTCAGATGACATTTATACCTCTTTCGCTCACTACAAAGGCAGATCATTACGAACGCTTCTCTTTACACATTACACTGGCAAATACACTCAGACGAAACCAGACCAGACACTAACTAAATGCACCGCCCTTTATCATTACGACTTCCACCAGCTTTATGTTTCGAATGCCTTATTGCGTAAACACCCTCCCTCTCCGACCTCCAAACCCGTACCCCGAATCACCACTCCCCGTCTTGATCTGTCTATAGGCCCTCAGAACAGCACCAGCATCCAGATCTCCATCCTCAAACTCATATCCCACGATCCTAGCAAGTGCTTCCGCGAGCTCAGTGTTCTGCCTCTGCAGCGTCATCACGCGATCCTGGAGGAGGAGCATCTTCGATCTGGAATGCCGCTGCTCCATTTCGGCCGATGCAAGCGTACAAGTAGACGCCGAAGAAAGGGCAGGCGCCATTGCAGTGGAGCCTTTGGTTTCCAAGTACGTCTCACCCCCTGCCTTCTTCTCGTGGTCCATATCACGACTTGCACCAGCTCCTGTGTCTTCCTGGACAATGCCTTTCTTCGCAACACCACTCTCAAGCATCCTCCTCAAGTCCCTCAGCTTCCTGGCTCTCGTTTGCTCCTCTCTCGTCAACAGCGGATGATGTTCTACAGGCACCGGAACCACACCTTTCGGCTCCCGTTTCGTGCTTCTCCCAGATATCACCACCCTCCCTTGATCCTCTTCGTTACCAGTCCCTGCGATCGCCTTCTCCACTTCCGGCCCCGCCAGCGGATTCAGCATCTCATCCGTCCAAACCACACTTCTTCTCGTCCCCCTCCCATCACCGCCGTCAAGTTCCGCCGCCTCATCATCTGAACTCGGAATCACAATCCGCAAACACCTCGCCCCACTCGTCGTCACCACTTCTCTCGCGCAACTCGGCGTAGGGTACCTCTCCCTAACACCCCCACCCACGTCACCAGACCTCCTTTTCCGCGCCATACCCCCCGAGCCCGACACCTCCATACTCCCTCGCGCCATGCGACTCTTCTTCTTAACCACCTTTCCTCCCTTCCCCCCCCGTCTTCCATGAGCAGTACCACTCCCAAACATCCTCAACCCAACCTTCACTCCACCGCCATTCCGCGCACTGCGTCTCCGGCCCCGTTTCCCGGCCTGCGAAGAAGACGAAGAAGAAGGCGGACCTGTATGTTTCAGGTAGTAACTCAAATCATTCAGATCCGCCGTTAGCGTTAACGCTGTATGTCCTAGGATCGGCGGCGCCATTCGTCCGATTTTACTGTTACCCGCAAGACCAGGAGGTCCGGGTGTTACGCGGCGTTTCGACAGAAGGAGGGGTTGGGTGGGCTCGGGAGGATTCGAATGTAGTCCGCCAGGAGGTGAAGTGGGGGTATACGGTGTGTACTGGCCTTGTGCGGCGCTCGTGAAGTCGCTTGTTCCGGAGTGCGGACGTAGTGGGACGTCGAGGGGTGTGAGGCGTTTTGGGTTGCGGTTGGGGAGGGCGGGTGTGTTGTCGACGGGATATGTGGGTGGAGAGCGAGCGGCGTTAAGGTCTGTCGAATTGCTGGAGGATCGATTCAATGGATTGGCTTCGGCGTCGGCCTCGACCACTGCGGATGCCACTGGTTCGATCAGATGCGGATGCTCGAGATATTCCTGGATGACCTGGAAAGTCGACGACGAAAGATCGGCCTCTCCCTCAGCATCCACCACATCCGTATCAGGGACCCGCTGGCCCAACCCCTCGCCGTCCAGACTGCATCCACTCGCCTTCCGATGATGCGCTACCAACGGCTCCAATGGCGAATGCCGACTCTTCAACGACGACGGCGCGGACAGCTTGAACGGCGTTTGTCGTCGCCTCCGCTTCGAAGTATTCGAAGTATTCAACCCAACCTGTCTGTACCGCGCCGGTGACGCGGGTTCAGCTTCTTCTGAGCTACGGATATATGGTTTCGCCTGCACTTCGCCTGTTTGCAGTGGAACCTCCGCCTGAGGGTCTACAGGGTGTGTCGTTCGTGTTGTTGTCCTTGTGAGGTCTTCGCCTACTCCTCCCGTATCCGCCTCAGCCTCTTCATCGTCCCCTTCCCTTTGACTACCTCTTCTACCACTGAGTGCAGCATCATGTTCTCCTTCCGCTTCCCGCACCGCACGTATCACATCCTCGACACTCCAATCCCGCGGCGGCTCTTGATGCCAGTACTGCGACCAACTCCCCGTTTTTCTTTGAAAACCACCTTGGGAAACACTCCGTGAAGTAACACCCCGCGAAGCGCCTTTTGCAGCATCGGACTCACTCCCCGCCTCAGACACGCTATTCGCGCGCCCCACCGCCTTTCCACCCGCAGAACCATGATAATGACCTTTCAAGAAATCGAACTTCTTCACCGGTCGCAAGGCCGGGACTTCGAAAGTCCGAGGTGTGTGGTTCAGAAACGGAGATTTGAATTTCGGATTTGGGGAGGGTGGGAGCGCGGTGATGGTGTCGTTGCTGTCGTTACCGTTGGAGCTGATGGTCGTGATATTGCCGAGTTGGGTGTCGTGAGTACCTGAAAGATTGAGCTCTTCAAGCTTTTCAATTTTTTTCTTCTGTGCCATTGTGTCCGACTGCCGTGCTTCTTCTATTTTCTCCGATTCTTGGCCCGCGAATTCGAAAGCACTGATCCCGGGATGCCCGAACATGTCGTCGATTATGTTGTGTAAAGAGTCGCTGAAACCGGGTGTAAAATGGAGGCTTAACCGCGGCGTGCTCGACGAAGCAAAATCTTCGTGCATGAGCGAGAATATTGACGTAGAGAAAAAAGTCTCTCGTATCCCTAATTAAGCAGAGAAAGGGTCGTGCTATGCGCGTACTGTAAGGGAGACCAGTACCTCCTTAGGGAGCCACGTCGCCGTCCACAACCAACGACACAGCTCTGCGTCACCAACCCAGATCCTGGACCAGATCGTGAATCCGCCTTTGATGGATTACTGAGTCCGAGTAAAATGGGGGTATAGGAGCCGCACCAACGACGAGGCTCGGGAAAGCGCGATATATATGCCACTCCACCCCCCACACCTGCGCACGCTGTCAGATCATAGGTTCATTGTTTTGCAATCGCCGTCACGCAACACAACCCCAGAACCCTGCCATGTACCGCAAGTATCAAAAGATACCTTGGCACGGGTCCAAGATAACTGAGTTCCGAGCGGTGTCCGTATGCGAATTGAAAGTTGTTAGTTCGAAGATTATTCGAGGTGGAAGTGTAACAGCACATCTGCAGCTCTCAAGATCTCATTTCCGCGTTCGCATGGACGCGTTTCATATCGTTTGTCTACATGCATGCAGAAGACCCTCGATCTCCCAACTCGGTCGTGCGCTCTTCCTTCCTCGACAATGCTGTGCCCGTCATGCGACTTGGTGTGGGAGCTGGGAAAGGCGTCCCTCGTGCGACATGGCGGATCATTGTGCGACTCGGTGTACGTATCTGTAGCACAAAAGCCAGCTGATGAGGAGAGGGTTTCAGTGCAGTGATGGTTTTCGGGAGGTAGAGATGCAGGTAGCCGCTATGTTACAGAGTCGGAACTTCAAGGCCGGAGGTGGTTTGTTTGGAACTGCAGTATGGATGGATGGATGGGAACGATGCCGATGGGGTTATATCGATGCAGTCGTCAGAGCTATAGGATTCTCCCCTACACTCCTGTCAAGCGCGACACGCGCCAGACGTCACCTCATCCACTTGTCCCATTCTCAACAAGTACCCACCCACAAGGTGTTCGATCGTCCGTACACCCGGGCGTACATACTGCTAGTAGGCCGTAGGCTAGGCGGGAGGGAGCGACGTAAGTAGCTGCCCGAGGGTCGCTCTCAGCTAAGCGAAGGAAGTTACAGAGCACACTCTCAGCCGACCCGATGAGATGACATGTCCCGGCTCTATATGCCCCACACCTTTGTGAGACATGGTACAAGGA